>DWQX01003140.1:0-18940 GCA_018245475.1 Pharmacophagus antenor
TCATTGTAAACCAAACTAAGTTAGAAAAGGCATACTTGACAGCTGAGTAGTATTGTCTCTCAATCCGCTTATGGTTTGTGCAAGGATTGAAAGTAGGCTAAACAAACTGAAAAAAGTAACACAAAAACATTAAATAATTTATACCCCAAATGAAAATTACTACATGTACAAAGTAACAGTGTACACAATAGAAACAAATCGTATGATATCGAACTGAATCACGATAAATCTGCTTAAATTTTTAAGGATCTTAAAGTATAATCATCGGAATGCGAAAATGATCGCTTAAGTAAAGACAAACACTTGAAGTTTATTCAGCGTATCGATATAGTACGGTGTGCAATAAGGGGCAAGTAGCGCGCATGATTAGCGGTGGACGGCAGAGGGCGCGGGCGCGGGCGGCTGATTGCTAGCCCAATTGGGCCTTATCCGCCCGCACATGGGAAATATTTTTAATCAACACCTCCATTGAACTTACGAGCGCTCGTACGTGAGCTCGCTGCACAGAGACGCATCAGTATTACTAAAATGGAAAAAGAATTAATTTATCATGTTACTATTTTCATTACAATTTTGAATGACATTATACTAATTATCTATAGTAATGATCAAATATGACAGTTTTAAAAGATAAATACGTGGAGGTAATTGAAATCCGAATTTCTAAAATTAATTAATGTTTCCAAATTTAAACGCGATTCATATCTTAAAAATGACTTCCTTGGACATATTATCTAAAATATTTTATATTAAAAGTAACTCATATAATTATTCCAACAGTCATATTATAAGTTATGTTCTAGATTTTTAATACTTTAAGCTAATTATTGGGTTTAAAATAACAATGTTTCACTTTAATATTATAACAACATAATTAAATATTTTATATGCAAGCTTTCATTTTTTATGACTATAAATGTGTTTAACAAAAAAAGACATTGTTATTTCATCAAATAATTTAATTTTGCTGTTATATACTTTCAGCTAAATACTACATAGTTACAATGCTGATAACAATATTGCTTTTTCTAATTCAACCCTGTAGAGGGTGGAGGTACGCTGAACGAGTGGCGGTGGGTAGTTGCTTGATTGGCCCTATGAATGTGAGTAGATTGCATTGCCAACCGCTATCCGCGTCCGCGTTCGCTTCCGATCATGGATATATTCAACTTCCATCTTCAACGGCCAAATATTTTTTGACTTTTGAATGTATTGTTGTTTATATACAAAATTTGTTATAAAACTCTACGTAAGTATAAAAAAGTCTGTATTTAATATCAGCTATTTTAATAAACACGCGTTTGATACTTTCGTTCGAAATTTTATATCATACGACCCATATAAATGTAAGTCACGTTTTTAATAACCTTCAGTTTTAGCTTCATAATTTTAACCCGAGCTGATATGAGACTTCATTTTGTTATGAAATTCACTACCGTAAAACGTACAACGGGGCGCGGCTACGGCAACAGAAGTTAAGCGAATATTACACACAATTCTTTACGACCGTACCCCTAGTATGAGAAACAAAGGCGAAGTGATTATACGAGATATTGTAGATTTAAAAAGATTTTTTAAGTAAGGAATTATCGCGATACCAGGATATCATAATCGGCAAGAAAGCGAACTCCTCGGAGGCGCCGCACTCGGCTGGTATTATTAACGACGTGTATTGTAATCGCGCGACGGGCGATCGCCTCCGCCGAAGGTAGGGCGGTATTAAATTCCGACAGCTACGTGATAAATCGAAATTGGAAAAGTTTAATAATGTTCGGTTGCTCCGAAAGCAATAAAACCGTTTATAAACGGGCACAAGCGAACTAGACGGGCAACAGGGTCGCCTGCCTTACCATCTTTTAGAGACTGTTAAGCGAGTCTGATTTTAAGGGTTTCAATTCATTCTACTAATTTCAAGCGTTAATTTTAAATGTTGTAATGCGTCGATTTTAAATGTTTGTATTTATTTAAATTAAAAGTATCGATTATTAAAACTATTATCCTAGTAATATACTGAATATGAAATTTCAAATGATGATGAATGAGCTTTGAAATTTTCTTAGTATCGACAAATTAATACATTTTAGGCACAGCACAGGTACTGAACGTCATATTTTCGTTAATTTTTAAGGATCTCTATTGCTACATACATAATTTATATGTGTACACTTTATCCTACGAATGCCATCCTGATCCATTTTCAAGACAAGAATGCAATTACAAATTGACCGTGTTTCTTATCTGGATCTGGAATAAACATACAACATTAAAGCGGTCATATGAAATCGTAAGCGGACACTTGATTTAGACATACATATACAAGACTCCATGTAATTATTTAATGTACTTTTATTATCAACAATAAGCTAATACTTGACCTCAATTTCATATAATCAATCATAAATGACAATGAAGTCGTAGATGGGAAAGTGTGCTCACCAAGAATACCGTCTGTCGTATGTTAACTGTGTGAATACAACAATGCTGTTATGACAACAGATTGACATTAGGAGTCATAGCTAGCCAAGTGATCCAAACTCCACAACTCATTAGTCCTGGAAACGAAACAGGAACGTCCGCATTGTAAGGCGAGCAGCTCAGATACTATGCCGCGGAGGCAAACAATCAGTGTATACAATAATCTCGAAATTAATTGTAGAATACCACAAAATTATCACGAGAAACAATTTACCCAACTTTTCCTAAGCTAAGAATGATTTCGAGAATATTGTGGTGGTAAGCGATATTTAGGTCACAAAGACATCAGGTAAATAAAGTACAGAATGCTGATAGTAGGAACTTTATTTCGTTTTATTTATCAAATAACAATCTGTAGGTTTATTGGTCCTGAATATCTTTTATATTTTCGCACATTGAGAATATAATTAAAAATTAAAAATCAAACTGAAATACGTAAAATTTGATTTATTTTTTCTTATCTTCTTGCATTCCCTTTTAAATACTAATTAAATATTGCACAGTCCTAAATACAAAATAGTTAAAAAAAGATGTAGCACTTATACCTTTTAAAATATGACAATAGTGTTCTTAGTTATTAAACATTGTAACTTTATTCACATCAAAATATTCCATTTTTTGTTTTTAATTAATGTCAATGGCCGTGTCGTAATCTATGTATATCTAAACATTTTTATTGGGGTATTATGACAAAATATGTTGCATTTTTAGTTTAAAAGATTTATGTCTGAAAATTTCAATTATTTCCTAATTTAAATATCGATGTAAATTAGGAAATAATTGAAATTTTAGACATAAATGTAATATATCGATATTATTAAACAAACAGTAAAAAATTAATGATGTTATTGAAAAATTAAAAAGAAATCATCCGCTTTTTCTAATTTCAATAGTAAGAAACTTATGCAATATCATACAGCAAATTAAACCAAGAAATCCCTAGTGAACTGCATTAATATTAACTTCTTGTACTCATTCCCCCTGCAGTTATAGGGACGACGAAAATGCTTATCGCTCTTGTTATATTTTTGCTTACAAAATTTACAAGACTATTTGTCTTCTTAAATGTATCTTGAAAATATTTTTCTTCATACAAAAGTAAATGTAATTAAAACTTTCGCTGACGTGAACTCTTTGAAATATGCATATTTTAAAACGTCGAATAAAAAGAGTAGTGTTATAAATTTTATGGTAAGTAAACATGAGTTTGTTTATTGAACTTAATTGTTTGTTAAAAGGGTAATTTGAACAATTTTTTATGATCAAAAACGTATGGTAATGCGTTATATTATCAATTCTTGTTTAGTCTTACTTAACGGAGATCTTATTTAAAAAAAATAAAATACGTAGTATTATACAGAACAATGTTAGGTGCATTGTAGTTGCAGAGTTGACATTTCACTCTATTCTTTATATTCTTCACATGGGAAGTAAATGTCAATTCAGATCCATGAAAGATTTTGTATTTATCTTATAAATACCCATCACCACATTCCAATTTTACTAATTTTACAGTATTCAAAAATTAAGTTTTCCCGCGGATCAAATACATATCTACAATATGAGAATCATAAATTTTTCGGTAAAATATTAAACTATTGGAATAACATTTTGATATAGATATACATATATACATCGTTATGAAAAAGGTAATTGCAAAAGGCTACTCATACTTCATACGCCTTACATAATGAAGCCAAAACTGTTTCCGCCCAGGCATTCTCTAAGAAGATTAAGTTAGTATTAACTGATAATATAATAACGTTAACCAACGAAAACTTTTATCTACTTTATCCGCTAAAAAAATCTCATTTCGTTTACTGAAACCAATTTTGTTGTTTCCTCTCCTCATTTCTCCATCTAAGAGAATCGCGAAGACAGAAAGTAGATCTTTTCTTATAACAAGATATACGTTCAAAATATCATTTACATATTCAAATTATGTCTATACAAAACTCCTGTTTTTAATTATAAACTTAATTTGGTTATGATAAATCTATGGAAATTTTTACCTCGAGCGCCAACCCTCTGCAGCGGTAAGGGTAGAGTAATTACTTCTTTTCTTTGTAATAAAAACGGATTAAACTTTACTTAGGGCGGCCTATTCAGTTTGTTTACTATTCAAAAAGGTCTGTTAAGAAAAAAACTAATTTACGCTAGCTTATTACAAGTATCTGATTTAACATTTTAATTAAGAATTAAATAAGGACGGAATAATTAAAAAGTTGAGATTACGTTTAAGGTAGCAGTAGCTGTTATATAAGTGTAAAGTACAATTATATGTGGGAACAAAAAGTTCGACTAAATTATACTGTTACATTAGATAAAAACGTGGTCATATGTCGCAAAAGTAAATAGAAAATACAGATAAATGAGGGCTTAATTTGTCGTTGTTGTACGTGGAACATTGATATCAATTATCAGGAAAACTGAATTGGCATTCTATACACGAATTGTTCCATAAAGCCGCTAATCCCGGACCCAGCGAGCCACAATTTGTCCAAACGGTTATGTTACTGCGGCCAGCAACTTGCGACCGCGGCTCGCTGTGATTTTTCTAATAAAAACTCCTTTTAACGTACAATTGGGGCGTGTTCTACAAGATTTTATTCTATCGTCTCATTTAATCGTATGGAATCGAAATTACATCTATTACATTATTTTGTTGTGGTTATTATTTTTTTATTAAGTATTTTCCTCGACATGATAGTAATAATGTCTTGCTTAATAACAGTTATTTCGATTAATTGTGGTTGGCACGTTTGGAATATATTGACTACAATTGGCAAATTATGTCAATCTTGGTTACATAATAATTATTAATTTTTCATTTCTACGAGTAGTGTATGCATAATAGTTCAAACATTTTACATATTTTATTTTAATTTTAAAATATATGTTACATTTAGACAGATCAAGCGTTGAAAGGTTTCAACGATTTTCTCATTTATTATTACGATTTAACAAAGTACTAGTGTTTGTTGTCACTCTTAATGCACATTATATCGATATAGACGGACTATCATTAAGAAATAAAAACCCATTGTCAAATGTATTACACTTAAATGCTTGTAAAATTTCTATTTGTTTTAGATATACTCCTACAAAATGTTTTAGTATATATATTCACATTCAGTAGCTGGATAATTAATTTAGTCAACGGACGGCCTGTCACCCTTGCCGGTATATTCGGCGGATTCAATTTGCCCAAACTGTTATTGCACGGGTCGACTAACCTTGCTACCAGTTTTATACGGAATCGCCCATAACGGACAGCCACGCTGCCTTTAACTCCCTGGAATGGTTACTTGATTAAGATACCGGCTCATGTCACTTTATTTTGAGATTACATCTGACGCGGGCGCGGTCGCAATTTCTTTTATTGTTAATTCGGAATAAATCCTTTTGATTGTATCACTTTCTGCCAGTGTAGCTCGTTTCAGAAATAAAAATAGCTAAGATATATGTTGTTCGTAATCTTTTGTGAAATGCTGCTTAATAGATTTATCGAGAAATATTCTAAAACTAAAATATTCAAAGTTTGTTCTTTGACATATTTTGATGGTCAATCCAATAAAAACACTTTATTCATTAATGTACATATTTTATTATTTAATTTATTCAGGTATGGGCGTACAGTTGACTTTAATTTCACTGATGTTAAAGGACAAGGAGGTCATACATGGAAAAGCTTTTTCATTTTTCGCACAGTTCCCCTAGAAAGTTTCTGACTGTCACATGTATGATTACAACAGCAATTATGTTATGGCAGCAGATTGATGTTGAGGTGGTGGCTAGTTAGACGGGATCGAAAAAACCATGTAACACGATCCAAATTCCATTACTCATATCGCCCGAAATTGGAATCCAGGACTTCTGTGTTACAAGTTAAACGAAAAACCTCTGCGCCACGGAGGCAATATTATTTTGGTAAATTAATGAATATACGTAATCAGAACCTTTTCATTGCCATCAGTTAAAAAAAAAACTTTTAGAATGAATTATATATATTCATTCAACGTTTGTGATTTTAAAATAAAAAATGCTAAAATTTTGAATAATTTTTTGCAATTCTTCTATAGATTTCATTTTAAGGTTAGAAAAAAACAGTAACTTTATATTATAAAAACTTTATAGGTTATATTAATAATACAATGATTTACATTTATGGTTATATACAGTTATTTACGCTATTAAAGATTATTAACGATTAGAGATAATCAACTCTTTATCGTATAACCCCTCCGTAGTCGAATTCGATACCTATAAAGCAACATCAGACGTATGAGTATTCGAAATTGGATCGAAGATTGTAAGAGGGATTGAAGGACAAAGACGGTGGGGGGATGGGGAGTTGTAGGGGGGCGGCCTACGCACCACGTCCGAACCGTAATGAGTTGAAAGCGGATACTTGTAGCGCACTCAGAGCGCGCGTGTCCGGTTACCCGCCTAATGTTAGTCGGATAAACAATGACGTCCAGCTTTTAGCGACATTTGTGAAGCCACTCAACACTAGACGTAAGCCTAAAAAGATGTCACATTTTCACCATTTGGGCCTCCTTCGGAATTTCGTGTAGAGCGAATGTTGTTAATAGTGCTAAAATCACAAGTTAAATTGTTATTTGTGTGAATAACCGTTGCAGTATTTTTTATTAGGCCTTTTATAGTTCCCTTCGATTGAATTTAAGAAGGAGTTATTAAAATTGAATATAATATTTAATGTTTTTGAAAATTGTGTCTGTTATAACAATCAGCAAACCTTTCTATGGCGCAAATTATCATAACAAAAATTTGCTTATGAAAATATACGAAACAACTATAAGTAATAAAAATACAAGTAATCACATTTACTGCATTATTGCAATTTAATTTCTATTGAATAATAATAATATATATATGTGTCTAATATATTATATATTATGTAATATATATGTTTTAAAACTGTGGAAGACTGTAAAAATTTGCATCAATAACGGATTATCCGTTATTGATACAAAAAATTAAAATAAAAATAATTTAGCTCTCTTTTTTAAACATCATTTTGTCACTTTATTCTATCCCACAAAAAACACATAATAAATACAAGAATAAATTCTTTTCTTCACGATCTTAACATTGTAAATCTAATAAAACTGCGTATACATTTGCAAGCGCATCCGTTAATTTAAGGGATAAAACCTACGTAGACATGTGCTTTATATTTTGACAGATATAGTGCGAGAGTATATTACGTAAGTGGCGATATAAAAGCCGCCTAGTCAAATGTAAAGTGACGGAGCATTCACGTTAGTCCATTAACCGAGAGAGCGGAGGGCGGTCTCGAATGGGTGGTTTGATACGCCATTACTTCATTAGAAGTCTTATGTGCTGGTCATAAGCCGATTACACAATGGCAATATACGCGAATCGGTGTGACAATTGATATATCAATTTAAATAAAAAATTACATTCATATGTTTCTATAATCTTACAATATATGTCTTAAGCTTTAAAACTTATTTTACTAATGATCTAGAGTACACGTTCCTATGTATATATATTGCAATAAGTAAATTTTAAAATGACACAACGACTTATGTGTTCAAATTGTATTAAATAATAAAATCTCGTAATCGATGACCTATTGCAGAGCTATGAGGCCTCAAAAAACGACCCCATATGGATTTTTAATCCGATAAAGGAAATACAAACTCCAATGTGTCATTCAGCGACGAGTTATAACGTTGTAAATTTGTGGTGTGAAAAGTGAATTGTGATAGTGTTTTATAGAATGTACTATGGTAGCTTTATATTGAATATCTGCTATGTGATACTGACTGTTAATAAAGTAATGCTGAATAAAAGCCAAATTATACTAAGCATTCACACTCCTCTACCATATTCAGCCTCATTGTCGCTTAAAATTATAAGAAATTGAAGACATCTTAAACCCTTGTCAGTAAAAAAGAGGCCACACGAAATCTTTTACGCTTTTTTTAACATAAATTTTTAAGTAGATGAAATGAAGTCAGTAAAAAAATTTATATTCTGCAGTGCCTCCTGGTGATGTCTTACAACAGAGACTTGTAAAAAAAACCTTCCTGACCTACAGATATACACGCAAATTTTTACGGCGGTTAATATACGAGTTCCCATGCTTTCTCAAATAATGTATGTCTTCTATTTTTATATAAAAGTATCTGAAACTCACTAGTATACTTAAAAACTGATAATTAATTGATAATAAAATTTGTATTGCGCCCCATGGCGGCTACATATAATAAAATAAGTAATGTAAAAAATCTTTGAAAAAGAACATACCTTTGCTTATTCTTATTATAATCGATCAAAAGAGTATCTCTTAAAGCAGTGATTCTCAACCACTATCCCGCAGCACGTTTTGGTGCCGAGAAATTTTAGACATATAATTAATTTAATATCGTTAAATAACATAATACAAGAAAAATCCTTTTAATAGGAATAGGTATTTAAATGCATAAACATTTAACACCATAATTATTTCAATATTTTCATTCTGCCTCGCGACTACGGCCGATGCAACTAGCAACGAAATGTCGAGGAATATTAGGTATCGTACCTAGTGAATATTTACGAGATACAGACTCGAAAAAGCTTAAATTATAATTTCAATATTTGTTTTGCAACACGTTGTTACTTAAAACCATAAACATAAATATATAGAATCAGAAAAAGAAATTTGTTTGAGTTCGTTAATCAATTATTCCTAACGAATTCTTCTATGTTTGACTTAACTTTAAATGAAGAGGAAGAGCCCATTTTGCTTTCCAATAAAAGAGATTTAATTTTAAATATTCATAAGAAATTATTTCATTTTGGATCAACATTTGATGCCATTATGCAATGATAACCAAAACAACTTTAAACATATTATTACAATTTTCCACATCTTATTTGTGTGAAATCCGATTTTTAGCATTAACAAGAGGATATGAGTAGCATCGTCATTTTTAACACCAAACATAAAGGAAATTATCAAAAAACGTCAAGCTCAATTTTCGCATAAAAAGTATACTCATTAACTTGTTATTAATCCTCTAATAAATGTACTGTTATTTTTGTTATATATATTATTTTACATGGCATATTTAAAATAATTATCTAACTATTTTACACAGTATAGACAAGTAAATCATTTTTAAACCTGTGTTTTTCTTTGTGTGCCGCTAAATTTTAAAATCATTAAGTGTACCGTAATAAAAAAAGTTTCAGAATCACTTTGAATAAGAAAAAATAATATTTATTCGTAATTTCTGTCTAAGTTTTTTTTTCAGTTTCTTTTAATACTTGGGTAGTTCGGTTTTTTGGCAGTGTTTTTAATCAATTTTTTTATCTCACCTAGTTGTAAAATATTACACTAAACGTGTAATAACCAGGCTTTAATTTTTCTCTCTTAAAGGTTATGATGACGTCAAATATTTATTACATTAAAAGTGATTTTACCCTCGCAAAAGATTTACTTTGAAAATTCATCCTCTAACACAACATTGCATTTAGAGCGGTGTCAGCGTCGGTATACATTTTGCAAATTGTCTTTGTTGCACGGGGCCGGAGAGGCGGAGGGGTGCAGTCCATTATCCCGAAGTGAGGGCAGCAGCAAAGACGTTAGTCCGGCGCTCTGCATCGGCGACTTTATGACGTTATCTCTAACAGGTTCCGTCTCGGGATGGGGCAGCTATACTGGCGAAAGCACGGGATTCTCTGTTGTGACTGATAATTGCCTCTAATGGAAAAGTCTAGTCACTCCAAAGTGCATTTCAAGTTTCCGAGGCTGTAAGATATAAGTTATTGAATATTGTAGATTTAATACTGGGTATACATTTGAAATAAGCAATTTAAAAGGCGCACATTGTTTTAATTTTTTTTATTATTTGAGTGATCACAAGAAATACTCTTAACTATCTGGAATGGGCGCTAAGAAGACAATTATCAATCTATCAATATCGATTAACACCTAAATCCTGATATCTAGTTATATTCATTACTATATACTGTAGAGCGTCTTATTCTTCGCTCTAACATTTCAATTTAAATCGTTAATCTTGATAAATGTATTTGCACTCTCATAGATTACGTAGATACTTGACAGAATGAAATAGCAAGCAAAATCTAATACACTTACAAGGATCTTACGGCACATACATATTTAACACGCATATTTACCGATTGGCGAGGATCAGAGAAGATGAGGGGAGGAGGAGCGACTATCCGGTGGGAAACGGGTTTGAGGGGGGGACGGTCATTCAATGAGATTGCTTCTTGCCGCCACTTTGAAGTAATGGATCTCGCCGAAATAGACTGTATGAAGGAGATGCGGCTATTGCGTTAGGACAGGTCTCGCTTATATGCTATAAAAATTTCGACTATGTCCTACAACTTTTACGATATTGGCATATTTAAGCTTTTCCTGCCCGCTCAACAGTCATCACAAGTTTACATAGCAATAACTGTGAGTTTAAATTCCGTAGTAAAATATTGACTTTAAATTCTACTAATTATTATTTTTATTTTTGTTCTATTTTTTGTTGGTAAATCATAATAAAATGGACTCAGTAATGAGAATTGTGTCAGTAATTTATCTCCTGTCTTGCATAATAAACTTAATTAAATATATGATAGTTTTACGCTATGTTTATTTAGTAAATATTGCGATAAAATTACTTGAATGCTTGGAATAATTACCATCTAAATTTGCCACAAGAATAATTATATTTATAATGTTCACAGCAAAAAAATAAGATATCAAACGCTGACGCAATTCCTTAGAGTACGTCTCGTACAATAATGTACCGTACAATATTTCAAACAAAGTGATCCTTTGTACTCGGATTTAGACACTCGGTTACGTAACAAGTATCGAAGTATAGTTTCAAACATAGAAGCGAAGCGTGATATATCGCACGTGTGTAGTATCGTGCACAATAGATTCGGTATGGATTGAATTATGGAAGGGGCGAACTGGGCCGGTGTATGAACAAGGGAGGAAATGGAAAATGTGTGTCACCAAGTTGCGGGCCTAACAGTTCCTGGACAGACGTGGGACGAGATAACTCATTGATCTGATACCTCCACACTTCACTACTGCTGAGTGAATCACAATATACCAGTCAATGGAAATCTCCTTTGATTTACTTATATCGCTAATAAATATTTCAATGTCCCTTTTAAGAGCTTTATAATTTATAATTAGTGTTTCAAAAATTTAGTCACAGGGACTAAAACTTCATTACACAAAAATTAAAAACTTGACGAAAGAATACAATACATTACAAAAGTTATAAATATAACTTTTGAACAATAAAATATTTATTCAATTACTAGTTTTAAACAAAATTTCATTTAATGTATATTAATATTTAGGATGGGCTTTTTTTTACTTTTGGACAAATTAAAAATCATTTGTTTTTTTTTTGTTTATTATTTGTATGACACTTAATAATAAAACTGAGTATTTTTTTATTACTTTTGCTATTTGAAAGTTGGTCTTTCAAATCCCTTTTTAATGTGACCAATGGATAGACGTTCCATTGACAATAATCTTAAATCGTGGACTATCTCTCAATATTATTCGATAGTGCCGATTAATTTGTGCAACACCTGTATTACCGCAAACAAGGGTATTATTGTTTTGATAAGTATACAACAGAAATTTCATAAATTTAACCATAAATACAAAAGTGATAAATTCGTATCTAAAATACTATAAAAAGAATTAAACAACTCAGTGAGGCTACATTTGCTAGTTCATTATCCAAATGGACTACAGCTATTTGATCCACTTATGTGATTGCCTGCAAACATTATCTCTTTTCTACTGAATGGAAGCTATAAGTTTACCTCGTAACTCTCTTGCTCCTTACATTATTGGAACCTATGTAGATGCATACATTAAAACACGAATGCATACCAATATAAAATTTATTAGTGTTGCGATCTTCTTGAACAATTTTATGATATGAAGCTTTTTAAAACTGACTTTTATAAATCATAATGTAGAATAATAAACGTTTGAATTCGCATAATGTTTGTTTTTCCATTGTAGTTAAACAAATGCATGTGTTTAGTTCATTTGATTGTCAGAATCTGATGTTATCTCATAACATCCTAATTTTTTATTACTTAGTAATACATTGTACTGAAATTAATTTTAAGAATGAAAGTAATTCATCTTAATAAAATAGTTACATACCTATAATTCTTAAAATAAAGTAATAAAAAGTAAGTACTACGTATACACTGCCATAAACAAAGCGATCACATACATATTAACCTCATATTTACGTTCATTGTATTAAATGAAACAAAGAAGTTAGAAATCAGCAGATATAAAATAATGGCTCGATCCAATCACTTAGCATTGTGTCTTCGGCCACGGTAAGTTATATGAAGACATTTGTAAAGGCTGCAAATGCTATTCTTATATTCATATGCCTTAACATAACTTTCTGTAAGTAATTCAATGTTATTAATAAGATTTGGCACATATTGAATGCAAATTTTGTAATTACGTTATGAAGAAATATTTAAGACGCTACTACACAATTTATTTAGCAGTTTTACGTTATATATGTTGATGAAAATTTTTCCATTTTCCACCTTTGTATTCCTTGGAAATGAAAATTGTATTTTATAAGATGCTTTAAAGGTTGGTCAGATGTAAAATAACCTTTGGCCAAGAACTACAACGCCTGCTTCTCTTACAATACTGCATTCAAAATCCGAACATATAAATGTTCTGATTTTAAAAGCGCGGTAGCTTGATAATCACTGAATAAGCAAGACGCCTTACTCTAGTGTCAATGAAGTTGAACACATACTGTACTTAAAATACTTAAAAAACAGGTTAGGTTTTATTGCCTCCGTAACCCAGTGGTGTCGTTGGTGGAAGAATTTGACCAGAGATTTTTTTAAAGAGGAACCACCCTCAAAGTCAATCTGTTATTATAACGGCATTGCTGTGTTCCTGCAGTCTAACATGTGGGGGCTAAAAGTTTTCTGGGTAAACGCGCTTCACCATTTACGACCTCAGTGTCACCTAACATTAGATCAATTCGAGGACAAACGTTAGCCCATAACGGATAAAAGAAAGGTTACTTATGTTAATAAAATAGCAAAGATTGATTTATAACCACAGTAATGTATATGCAATAACGCTCAGTGGCGACAGGACCTTTTTTTTAAGAAATGCCTTTGCGTACTTGCCCTCGCGTATTTGACCTCGCGGGGGCACGGATATGTTATATCCGACTTGCACTGACTAAAATCCTCACGATGTCCTACTTTGCCCATTAACGGCAGGGCTACAAAAACGCTTCCGCACACTTTGCGACCCCGCCAGTGCCAGTCGCGCCGTTTAGCCCCCACTTAAGTGAGGTAAACCTGCCACATTACTCTCTTGGTATGACGCGCTTGAACATGCAGCCCACCTTCATGTCTGGTCTCTAACCCTCAAATAGGCAACGTACCTCCCCAAATCCTTCACGCAGAGGCCATGGGGCCTGGAGTACTAGCACCTGAAAATACAAAACCTCCAAACCTTCTACAGCGGATCAGGTCTTAGCCTCTACCGCCGACCTAAACTCGCAACAGAAAATAAGGACGCTACTCCTACCCTGAGCCCTAAGGCCGCTACCTTTCAATGCTACACCTCTTAATTGCGAAGTGTAGGAGGCCAGAAAATCGCGAAACCGATACTTCTCTCCCTCCGCGACCTCACCACGATAACGAAGTCACCACAAAAAGCGCTTGATTCGCCACGCGTTGCCCCCGCAGGTCACCGGCACACATCTGAGTCTTCTTAAACGCAACTGGAGTGGCAACCTCGGACCAGCCCTACGCCCGAGACAAGCTGAGTTAGTTCCTCTTTGTTTTGCCATGAATGAACAGCCAACAGTCACTAAAGAGTAGCGAAAGGGCCCTACGACTAGTAAAAAAATATTTGCAAATACAAACGTATGGAAATCAACTCAAGGCATTAAAAAGATTTTAGTCCAAATATTTTGTGTATAATTGAATTGATTTTAAAGTTTGCTAGAAACAAGTCTTTCTTGAAAGAAATCGTAACATTTCATTCTTGAAAAGTAATCATTTGGTCAACGTTAGTTGATACCTAAATTATTTTCTGACTTTAATGAAATTTCGTATTTCGCCTTTTTTCGATCTTTCTTTTTTTTGTAAGCTCACGCTTTGTTCTTAACCAAAACCCAGATTGCATGCATAACGTCGCCGACAGGGTTGCGGGCTTCTGACGGCTATTACTTACAACGCAATATCAAATTGCTTTCAATTTATTTCGCAATTGCCGTCTTTGAGTTTCGCTTTGTAGGGGCCTCTGATGTCGGTCCGAGCCAACAATAAAATGTATTCGTCTCCGGAATGTTTAATATGGGGAAAAGTTTAATAACGCGCCCAGGCGGCCGAGCGGCGGTCAGCGCCTTACCCGGCCCGCTGCTATAAATCAAATCTCCTACCTTCAACGATGCTGTGAGAAAAATCCTTATTACATTCGTATATGTTTTTTTTGACCATTAGTCATAATGAAAATTATACTAACCAAATCTGCCTCATCCACAGTATAAATTCAATTAAATTTGTTCCAATACAACGTATTTCGCAATAGGTAAAAAAAGTTCTGCTCTTTTTTTCCGATAAAGTTAAAACAAAAAGGAAGATAACAAAAATTTTAAGGAGATTTCAAAAGGTGTCAGTAAAAAACAACATAGTAAGGACATAAGTGAAGTTCCAATGAGTATTTTTCGTGACAACGCCGAAGAAGCCCTACGGCATAGCATCATTAGCAAACAGCTGGCACCTGCAAGAAGTGCAAGGCCGTCTTGTACTATACGATCTTCAGAAACAATCCTTGTACAACACTACATGTCTGTTTATCGTACATCGCCGCTTATGGCGCAATGTAAAAAATTCAGGCCAAAATTAACAAGCAATATGTCACAAACACTGCAATTGTTTTAGACACTTGTATAAAAGCTTAGGTTGTAATACGAAACGGTATGACTTGTGGGCTCATCAAGACGCAACAGACGAAGCTCGCCGGCCCTGGAGCCCGACGCCGACACAATAGCTCCCTGACGTTAATTAAATGTTAACAAACGCCCTCGTCGTCGCTTAATTGGAACTGTTGCCTATTATCCTTACCTTCTGATGCGGAGAATGACTTCTAAGCTTAAGAACCGTACTACACAGTTTTTGCTCTGAAATCTTCAAACTAAGTGGGAGACGCTTCTTTGTTTCGAATGTTGACTACCTGATTGTTAGAATACTTAAAAAATACTGTAATAAAAATTGGGATTTCTTTCTCTACCGAACTGCAAACATTTGTATTTTTTGCTGTTTTTCAAAAAACAGATATGATATAAATAAATAAATCGCAAAGTTTGAGTCGGTGCTTGCAATGCGGTGGGTTCCGTACATTATAAACAGAGTTTATAGATAAAGCAAGCAAAATGTGTAAGCTATTAATTCATAATAGCCTCTCATCTACTGAATAATCTAAAAAAAAACCATTGGCACTCAATAGATAGAACTGATTTAGGTTAAGAATTTAATTAGTTTCAGTATTTATTTGTAATATTACTATATTTTTATTATTTATTGCTGTAATAGCAATATATAAACATTATCTTTGAAAATTTCAATTTTCTATTTATTATAGTTCATAATATAGAGCCCACTGACAGACGGATAAACATACAGACAGACCGACGGCCGAGTCTCAGTAACAGGGCTTTGATTGCCACGTTTGGGTACAGAAAAAGAAATGATCGAAATAATATAGTAAATTGGAAAGCTGATCATATGTAATAGAATAAAGTTGTATATTTTTTCCCCCCATCGTAAGAATAATTTTGCGATCAAATCTTGATGAGCAGCGAAGCGCAGGGGATAGAGAAAGTATGCACTTCCAAATACTAGCCTTATTGCCTTCTATGAACTTTGACTTGGGCCTGTTTTTTAAGTGCATATTAGACGCAATATATGAAAACGCGCTCTGTCAGTAGAGGAGAGAGGATGTTTTCTTAATCTGAGTAGGGGTTGCACCTCCGTTTTCAATAACATAGGGGAAGTACTCGAAAAAGAAGGACAGGAATTTAAGCAATTAAATCATTATAGAGCATAATTGTTGGATTTTGTGAGAAGTAATTTTTGTCTGTTTGTCTATTTTACATCTTTTGTTTTTCGTCAATCACTTCAAAATTACTGACAGTATCGAAATAGGACTTTCGACTGTTCGATGTCAAATAAATTGTAGTTTTATATTATTCCTATTTGTTTTTTCATTTATTTTTGTGCCTAGCGAAGCGGACAGATATTATGTATTAATTTATCAATATAAATAGCCAGTCAGATTATGATTAATTCATTTTGTAGATGTTAATAATAATCAAAACTAAAATGCATGTTTATTCATGTACTACTTATTAAAATACATAAGTATAATATCTAAAGCTGATATGATACTTGTATTGTAACAAAAAAAAACATAAATTTAATTTAAATAAATTGTTTCATAAAGTATAAATTCTGGGTTTTTTAAACATATGCAATTAAAACATATTAACACAGGGTTTAGACACTTTTTCATGATTTCCTTTGCGAGACCAAAGTAATTTCATACATCAATCCTTATGTTTCCTTTTTTAATCAAAGTAATATAAAGCAAAGTTGCCGTAAAGGACTAAAAAAATGTAACTGAAAATTTTGAATACGTAAGTGAAGTAAAATTTTTAATAAATGTTGTTAAGTCTAAATGACTCGTCCTGTAAACCTACTGTTAATCAATTATAATTTTTAAAAGTACTGGTTTGTTTTAAAAAGCATCAGGGATAAACTTTTTAAAAACATAAACACCTGGCAATTTTTCTTTGACAGCAGCGGTCAATTTGGCGTGACATCAGTAAGTGTTTTAGAGAAGCAAAATATTTAAAAAGTGATTAAAAATAGAACAAATGAAAAAATGAAATTAATTTATTGTATGTAAAAATATAACACACTATGGCACAATTCAGACCTGCTGGATTTTCTGACGATGAGACGGACAGTGATGATTACGGCTTTTTTGAAAAACCGGTGAGTTAAATAATAAGTTTAGACATATTAATTTATATTTATTTTATACATTAAAGAAATCAAAAAATATGAGTATTACCATTATATGATTTTAAATTATTTCATGATTATAAATAAAGTTCATTATTGTTTAACATTATTACAATATGTTTTAAATATTTATTTGTCAATATATTAGGAAAAATTGTTAAAAGATATTTAAACAACGAAACGTAATTTTATCATGAGTGTTTCATACCTAAAATGAAATTATTTTGTTGTAAAGAAATAATTCTTATGAGTATAGGAATTACCTTATCAAATGGAGGTACATTCTGTTCATCCACACTAAAAAGTCAACTCAAGATTAATTTCTCTACATTATGTTAAACAAAGTAAGTAGTTGTTTTCTTTTTTTTTGTGATATTATAATCATAAGAAGATATATAGTTTATAAAGATTTGCAGGCTGAACTTTGCAATACATAAATATAGACTATAATTGCCTTTAGTATTTTTTCTATATTTACATTTATCAAGATTTGTAATAAGAAATTTGTACATAAATATACATCATTTGAAATATATTTTTATGCCTTCACAGGGTTAAACAATTGATTAGTGCAGACTCTGATGAACTTGTTGAATGTGGCCTATATAGTTGAGAGATTATGCTTACATCAAAAAGATAATATATTGATCCTTAAAGCTGCTTCCTTGTTCATTATAAAAGAAAATCTTATGACCAGAAACTAATTTTGTTCTGTTAGCTTTTTTATTTCATTTAATTTATTATTATTATAAATGTTCCATAAACCTCTAAGATTTATCTATAATAAACCTGTCATTCCATACACCTTGCTTTTTAATTTCTGGTAGTATGTTTTAAGCAAGTGTTCAACATTTCAGCATTAATTATTTAGGTGATAGGTATAACCACTTTTTTCCATGCACAGTTTAATTGCTAAGAATTTTTTAGAAGTTAATAGTTCTACAAAATTATTAAATGAATTTTAACAGAGAAAGTGTATTAAAACTCTTAGGCTCTTTTTCAGAATTTGTTATTGTAGTCTGAATATGTATGTATTGTACACTAAATTATAACACTATATTGTATTATCATAACAATATCGAAAGACATCTTTATTTGATTTCATAAGGTTTGGGTCTGTGGGACCTGTTGAGTGGTAAGATTTTTAAAAAACTGTGGTTTATCTAGGCAATGATTTTTGGTTTAAATTAATTAATGTTACAAGTTTTACAGATATTAATTTAGTTTTTCGAGTAGATTATCAATCCCAATACTATGTACACTGCCGGCCAAAAGTTTGAGACCACTTTGTACACAGGTTATAATTTGCAAAATATTTTAAATCTGCGTA
>DWQX01003141.1:0-18928 GCA_018245475.1 Pharmacophagus antenor
ATATATATATATATATATTATTAGTTTCAATAGAAGTGACAGAAATAAAAACTATAATCCATAAGCAAAGAGATTATTCAATTAACCTAAAACTTCTCATTTCTTGTGAAGAATTGAATAAAAATACTTTGCCTGACATTTACATCACTGTATTATTCAATTAAAAATATTATTAAGATTTTTTATACTTATCCAGTATAACGACAGTTAATACAGTCACAGTACATAGTAGTAGTATCTCTACTACTATGTATATACTCTTTTTAGTATTATCAGTTTCCACAAAAACTGAACCTATTTGAGTTAATTAACTTTGGTACTTTACAATTAATAAAGATTTATTATTCTGTTATTATTAATTAATAAATAATATGAGATCTTCATACGTAAATAATTGATGTCCATAATGAATGTTAGATCAAAACTCATTATAGTATTTTAGCAATATAAACCGCCGAAGATGGGCCCGATAGCTTTCGGGCCGTTGAAAATCGGGTCATTCTTTCTTTAGAAAATACTTGCCTGAACATGCTTTACTTGTACCGGAACTTTTTTGTATGAAGAGGCAATGGGTGCTCTGCGACACAAAAGCGTTGAGTGATGACAGCAAAGTGATCGACGAAAGTAAAAGAAATATTGCGTGGATATTAAGAGCGATTGAAAAAAACTTGCTAATATGTCTTATTTACGTCTTACTTTAGACACTAGATATTTTGTGCTTTAAATAAAACTTTAAAACAAAATTGGCAAAGATTTTGTGTACACAATTATGTTGTGACGAGGATAAAAATATTGACACCTGACTACATTTTGATTTTTTTTTCGAGTGATTACTTGTTATTTGTTGTTTTTGGGATGTCTTTTGCTTTTTAGTTTAATTGGTTCGTATAAGTAATTTAAAAATATATATATTTCTTGCTAGTTGTGATATGTTTTTGATAATAATAGAACTGCACGCAAGATGATTTACGATATTCGTGACCGTGACTCAATATATTATTTAATGACATTAATAATTATGAATTTAACCAAATTTTATCGAAGTAGCCTTTCAAACATTTCTTGCGGTCAGTTTATAAAGGGTAATTTCTTGTTCTCGTACGTATAAAAAAGATTTAGATGTGAAAAAAAAAATTGCATAAGGTTACCACTCTTGTTCCATATATAACATAGATAATATTGTTAGTCTTGTTCACATCGTGAAGAAACTTACAATACAAATATTACATATAAATACATAATTGTGGTGAAAGCTTTCATCACAACTCTAAGAAAACTTTTATATTTTCTTAAGAAAAAGTATGTTTATTATATATTTTTTTGCAGCGCGTGTTAAGTAATTGTTTTTAATTAGGTTGTTTCCAGTTTCGTTAACAAGTTTTAATTTTAGGACTAATAATTAATATTCGAGAACACAATTGCATCGATTAGATAATTATTAATGATAATAAAAGTAAACCGTGTGCATTAAAAAAAAAAGATTTTTAAAAATAGAAAATATTACAAAGAAAATTAATGCATATTTAATTTAAATGCCTTGTTTATTACGTTAGTTTGCAGATATTATCCATTGGCTTACTCTATAACAGTCACAAGCAATAAGCCCCCGTTTTCCTGAGAAAACTTTTCTTTTTTTTTAAGTACGACTAAGTTCTAAATCTTGCAACATAAATATATTTTTTTTTGTTTTTGTTTTTTTTTGTACTATACATGCGATTCCCTTTTATCAACATTTTATATCGCATTAATTTCATTAGATCATTTTAAATAAATGACATACAATACATATTGCGTGAGTTTATATGACTGATACAAATACCTGGAAATATTTGAAAAAGACTTTTCCAATCTATTACATACTTTTAATAAAATCTATCGGTTCTAAAAACTTAATCCTGTGAAAAATTATGTAGCCTACGGCTAATTTATCCATCTGAAAGTCCTTATTCCTTAAGCAATCTGTTTGAAACCTATGGAAAAGGAAAACAGTTTTTATTCCAAGATGAACTGCAATAAAACAATTGTAGACTTGTAAATAATTACATATAAATTTTAACAATTAATTTGATGGGATGCTTTTGTATTTTCTTACATAAATGTAAGAATTAAATGATGGAATATATAATTTTAATTCTATATTTTCTTGTCAATTTTTTTTTGAAAAGTAACAATTTCCTTTTGAAGTGTAAATATTATTTATGCAGTAAAAAGCTTTCATACTGATTGTCGTAAAAGCAATATCTTTATACTATACAGTATTATATAGTAGCTTTTCGCATTGCAAACACTAAGATTCCTTAGGAATTAAGGGAATGCCCTACGAGATCGAGAGTATTTTGCCGATTTATTTCCTTCAAGCTTAAATTCCATCGTTGTATACCTATTGTATAATATCGTGTGATATGGTCGCAGCACTATCTAAGTTAATAATTTACAGCTATAAAATTTCAAATTTCATTTCTCTATGATGATATAATATACATTTTACTTCTTTAAAGTTACAAAGCGTTTAATGAATGATGAAATGATGACACATTATTTTAATCGTTATTCTTTTACTCTGTATCGTTCTAACATTATTAGTATCGGATAACAGCAATAGAGATATTTCTCTAAAATATATTCCATGTACTTTCTTTAATAACATTGAATCCATTAGGGTTTGCGAAAATACGTGACATATAGAAATTGTTTCGTTAACCTTTTCTAATAGGGTTTACTCTTGAGATGGAAACAAGGTAAAAGGGTCGAAAATCCATTTTAAGTATTTATAGATTCTTTCGCACGTGTCGAAGGGACTAAATGAAAAAGATAAATTTTATCATCTTCAGACATTAATGAAACGAAATTATCTTAATTTGCAATTATACTTTGTATAAGTGTATCACAGCCATTGTTTGATGGAAAATTAAGTTAATACTGAAGAAAATGACATCCCTTCATCCTATACAAACCTTCGTTTATTGCTTTTGCAGAGTTTATTTATTGCAGTGACACTTCAGACTCACTCCATGCTCGCAGAATAATTTAATGCCAATCATTGGGTTTCCGGCTCTTATTACCGCACGGCAGAGCATTATTATACCGCTAATAAGTGTAAATCAATAAATAATATCAAATAAAAAATTTATTACCTTCAAATTAATTCCTAATGAAATGATACCTTTTGTAATCCAAAATTGGAAGTGTGATTGTTTAACAAAGTTATAATGCTGAAATCTTTACGATGTTAAATTGTTAATATTAATAGTCTATAATAATATTCGTAGTCACTAAAATATTACGTAAATAAATAAATAAATATGTATATATATATATAATTTCCGCCGTGGGCAATTTTAATATAAATATAAAGAACGTTAACAATTTTATATTTCTTTCTATACGACATCGCTTTGTATCCATATTCAGAATAAGTTTCATTGTAAAGCATAGCATCAGTCCTTTGTAAGATTTCTTTTATTCATCATAAAGTCCATGTTTAAATTCGATGTCTAGTATATTATTTCCTTCAGGCACTACTTCTTGTCTATCCTTTATAATACATTTTCATTACTTGCGTTTATTTGATAAGAATTTTTCACATATATAATTGACCAAAACAAGTCTCCGTTAAAGGGCATATCGTAAAAGTAAAATTATTATACTAAATAATTAAAATATTTAGTTTTAATTATTATATAACATCGCCTGATATTTTAAGATAAATTAAAATAGCTACAGAAACGCCTCTCCGTTTTAGCTCATTGATTAACTTAATCATTTAATATAGTATTATATAATTTGAATTGATTTCTGTTTAAAAAATAAACTTTGTTCACCAATGAAATAAAAATTGCGTCCTCCTATGCTCATCTAACGCACTTTATTTCTTGTGTAAGCCTTAGCAAACTTTAATCAAAGTGTAAAATGATTATCCGCCATGTTGGAACTAAACATTTTAAAACAACACAGTCACAATTTAAACAATTCTAAGTACTCTCGAGGGATTTGCCTCAGAGCAAAGGTTCTGTTGAGTACTAAACAAAGCCCTACTATTTATAAATAATTTAAAATGAAATACCAGCACTTTCTAATGCACGCCATTATGTTCATATTTCGAATGTATGAGTTTATAAATTTCAGATGAAATATCCAGAATATAGTTTGATAATATTTATAATTGATTTATTAAAAATTTAAGCGCAGGATTTTAAGCATTTTCTATTAATTTAATATTTGAAACATTTATTAAGCATCGTTAGAAACAATACTAGCGAGATTGACTTTCATATTGATGGATTTATTTATGACCATATTATCGTTGTCTATTTTTACATCAGGGTTCGAAAAAATCAAAAAGGTGAGATAAATCAATAAATTTTAATAATAATTTGTAATCATTCTGCGTCAGGCCTTAAGCATAGATCTATGAGTGGGACATCATCATCTGGCTCACCGTCCCAGTCAACTTCTGTTTCTTCTATGATGTCCTCATTGACATTCACACTGGGATTCCAAATCCATATTGTTTGACGGAGCTGCAGCTGCTGACCTTGCAGGCTGGTTGAAAGTCTTGAAGATATGAACGAATTTTTGAGCTTTTTGGGTTCCTAATCGATTACGAATCTTTGTTCTTTGAACCAAGCCGAAAAATTCAATTGATATATATCGAGATATATACAAGGTGACTCAAAAGAAAGTTCGCATTTAAAAAATCGATAAAAAATTAAACAAGGAGTTTATTAAAAACATGTTTATTACATATTAAAATATACTTTTTGGGAATTAATTTTTTGAAAATGATATCGTTCAAGTGTAGACTGTTGCGTTCACGGCATTCATTCAATCGAGCTCTAAAATTTTCTATGACGGCTCGGCATGTATTGTCTGTGATGGCTGCCATTTTAAATCGGATATTTTCTTTTAATTGTGCCAAGGAAGTCGGTTTGTTGGTATAAACTTTAGATTTGACATAACCCCACAGAAAAAAGTCCATAGGGGTTAAATCGGGACTTCGTGGAGGCCAATTTATGTCACCTCCTCTGGATATCAATATGCCAGGAAAAATTTCACGAACTCGTGGTAAAGACCTGTTAGACGTGTGTGAAGTTGTTCCGTCCTGTTGGAACCATGTTCTTTGGCTATAACCAGGAAAGTTTTGCAGCTCAAGAACGGAGAAGTTGTCTAACCCTCCACATAACAGTCCAAGTTCACTGTAAATGTGCGTCCCCTTTCATCTCCAAAAAAGTAGGGGCCGATAATACCTCGTGCCGACATTGCAGCCCATATGGTCACTTTAGGCGAATGTAGGGGTTCTGATGTTTGTGTTTTGGATTAGTTGCACTCCAGTATTGGCAATGTTGTTTGTTTACATGTCCATTGAGATGGAAATTAGCTTCATCCGAAAATAATATGTTGGTAAACGTTGCTCAATTATCTGATTTAAGAAGTCAAGCCTCTGCCCAGAATCCTGAGGCTCTGAATTCTTGCACTAATTGAATTTTGTAGAGGTGCAGTTTTAAATACATAATTTAAATTAGATTATAATTTAAAGCGAAAGGTCTGGGTTGTCACGAACAGATTGAGAAACACTGTCTGTTTTCGACCGTTCTCGAAGACCTTTGACGTTCGGATTTTGATTTTTTCAGCGTTGAACCGGTTCCTTCGAACTTTTTGATCTATTTATCAACGAGTTTAGGGCTTGACGCGTCATTTAAGTGTCGAATATTGCAAAATTTTCGGCGCGCTGCTGTTGCTGAGTTACCGTTTTTGTAAAACACGTGTACGCATAACGCACGGTCCGCTCCCGAGAAACTCTCCATAGCGACTAAATTCCCAGAAGCTAGACTACCGAATGGCATACCTCTCAGAATTGTCGCGTTCTCGCAATAACTAAAACAAATATCACCTTTTTTTTGAGACCTCCAGTATAATGATATATATCCGCTGATACATTTTTTTTTCGGGCGGGAGGAAATCCTTTTGGGTGCTAGCCCGTGGCCAGAACCGTCAGCTACGCACAGGCAGTGTGCCCAGCCGGTGTGCGCAGTCGGTGTGTGGGGCGCCAGCCTACTAAAACCCCCCTGTGTTCCATCGACGCCGCTTTGGCCGGGGGCGGTATCTGCTGTAGCATAGCCCGCGCCCCGGCGGCGGATCGAGCCGCCCAGCTAGCGGTCCTCGTCTCAAGTCCTTCTGAACGAACAACCGACCGGTGCAAGGGAACACTCGCACTGTCCGCTAAGGCCAGAGCGCAGGCGGTGAGCTACCTAATTCACCGCCCTCTAGCCAGATCACGGTGGTCGGAGGTCATTGTTGACCTGCGGCCGCCGGCGGGTTCTTCGTCGCCGGGAGGGAAGCGAGGAAGTAAGCTCCCTCTGCCGTTCCGCCGCCTCCTTAGCAACCATGATCTGCTCACAGAAGAAGACGATGGCAGACCACTCGGCCTCACTCCGGACCATCCTGGAAACGACGGTTGGGAGCGAAAGGTCCGCTCCGATCGCAGCGATGAGGTCACCGCGAAGTCCGTCCCAACCCTCTGAAACGGGGAGGGTATGGTCGGGGGTGTCCACCATGCTGCGATCGCAGTGGTGGCACATCGTCGAGGGCTCGCGCCGAGCCATATTGCAAAGGTACAACCCGAAGCAACCATGCCACGAGAGAATTCGGGTAACCCGGAACAATAATACGTCGTGTCGCCGGCCCGTCCATTCCTCAAACACAGGACGGACCGCTTCGATCGTCCTGCAGCCAGCCGAGGGATCGGCCAACCGCTGTTTCCACTCCCTGAGCAAGGACGGGCGGAGTTAGAGTCTCCGCTCTCTCACCGCCATGGGCGCCACACGTGCCCCTGAGTTGCGGGTCCATATATCGACCCGCCAGGTATAAAGTTCGGCGAGAGCTATAGCTTCCAAATCCCAAGGCACAAAGCCAGCAAGTACGCACGCCGCCTCGCACGAAACGGTGCGGTACCCCTTCATAGCCCTGACGGCGATCACGCGCTGCGCTTGATGCAGCAGTGTGATATTCTTCGACGTCAGGGACGGAGCCCAGACTGGGGCTCCGTACAGGGTCATCGCCCGCACCACCATCTCATAGAGGCGGCGTACACCGGCGTGAGGGCCCACAACAGTCCGCTGATACATCGGCGAACCCTGATTTACATAAAATGTGTAGACGTAACTTTATATATAATACTATGTGCAATTTATATGAAAATTAAATTATTTATAATTACGTAATACCTTTTTTTTTTGCGCGGGGAAATGCATTGATGCAACATAACGTGGGAGGGGGGAGACGTGTGTGGGGCTACCGGCGCCCTAAGAAGGGCCCTCTTCCTGAGAAAGTGACCCAGGGGCTACCCACTAAAACCCCGCGGCGGTAAACCGCTAATCCTCCTGGCTCCCTCTTCCACCGTCCCAGACCCAGCCCCCGTCGCTCGACGAATTCGTCGGCGAAGACAGGGCGAGGGTGGCGTTACATGAGCCGGACAGAGTGATGGGAAGCCTTTCGGATACAACCACGATTCTGTCGGAGGATGCCCGCTTGCGCAGGCCAACCTGTGTCGCCCTGGTGGTCGGGGGAGAGGCAGTGGACGCAGGAGTTGCGTCCACAGGCGGTGCAGGTGCGTGCAATGCAGGGATCATAGGTGTCCCACCACCATGTGCCTGCACACCTGCGTTCGGGGGTGAAGGCGGTCTTGCAACCGCCTCCGCTGCCCCTTTCGTCTCCGGCGGAGCGGGTTTTGGAAGTTCTCCTCCCTTGCACGCTCTTCGCCCTCCTTGCGGGACATGACCTCCTCGGCGAAGGAAGACACGGCCTCCCAGACCCTGTCGTCACGGACCATGGATTCCACGGTCCGTGCCAGAGAGATATCCGGCCCGATCAAGGTCTCCACAGTACGGCGCTGCTCCGACTAGGTATTACACACCGCAAGGGTGTGCAATGCCGTGTCATCTGCCGCACCGCACTGGTGACACCTCGTGGTCTCCTCCCTCCCGATTCGGTGCAGATAGTGACCGAAGCACCCGTGCCCGGTCAAAAGCTGCACCAGACGGAAGGTGAGGAGTCCGTGCCCTCTCATAATTACGTAATACCTAATTTAACATGTTACTTTTCCAATTTCATGACAAACTCCGCGTTCTCCTTTTAAAGGAAATATAAGGAAAAACATTTAATGAGGTGTTTAAACGTTTAATGATTTGACCGTTGATAATAAAATTAAAGGTTACTGTTGAAAAGTGAGTTTATTTTTACTCAATATATACTATTGGACTTAATTTTATTTTTAACAAATTATTAAATGAAAGTGACATTCATTGATACATTAGTTAATAATACATTTTTAATATCTTTACCTTATTTATTAAAAGCTTTAAGCAGCACAAAAATACTGACTCATTCATCATCGTACTCCTTGTTTTATTTAAAAGTGAATTATTTGTATATTAAAATATGTAACATCATTAATGGATTGTAGTTAAATTTCAGTTACCAACTTTTAAATTTAATATTACTTTTAATTTTACTTCAGTGGGTTCATTTTTCCGATGGATACGGATACGCACCCCCGAAGACCACAGCTGTTACTATTTTTCCCAAACATCCATCCAAATAGTGACATACTCTCTCCCTAAATTCTCTCCAATGTTCTTTTATATCCATCAAATCCTATAGTCGCCAACCCGCATGCACAGCGTGGCGACTTAATGGCATAAACTCCCCAAATGAAAAGCACCAATCAATTACGGCCCCCAGTATCCGGCAGCACCACTATTCTTCGCCAAGTTGGCAGTCATGGTAACGGTGGAGTAGGGGTTGCTAAGAACCTCCGGTCTCTAGGCCACCATCATAAACTGACCATTGGCACATTTAACACCCGGACACTAAGGCGAGATGAGGATATAGGAGAGTTGGAAGTAGAATTGAGGTCCATTAAATGGCAGATTCTGGGGTTATCAGAAATCCGAAGACAGGGACGGGATACCGTAATTCTTGAATCAGGAAACCTTCTATTATCGGGAAGGAGACCAGCTCTTCTAAGTAGGTGTCGAGTTTCTCGTCCATAAAGCTCTCATCAACAACATTGTGTGACGAACAGATATGCTCTGAAGGTCATTCAAGTGTATGCCCCAACCACGACACACGCAGATGGAGGTCGATGCCATGTACGAAGACATATCAGCAGCCATTCATTGTACCACCAAGACCCACTTCACGCTTGTTGTTGCGGACTTCAATGCCAAAGTAGGAGTACAAGAAGGAGATAAAGCGGACGGTATGGTTTGGGGTCAAGAAATCACAAGGGACAAATGCTGATCAACTTCTTGAACATGGAGGGTCTTTATTTGATGAACTTGTTCTTCAAAATAGGCCCCAACGAAGATGGAACTGGCAGAGCCCCGATAAAGTGACTAGGAACGAGATTGACTTCATCATCACGGATAAAAAGCGTATATTTAAGGATGTCTCCGTGGTCAATAAGTTCAGTACCGTTAGCGACCACAGACTAATACGAGCCACCTTAAATATCAATTACAAGCTGGAAAAGATTCGTATGATGCGGCCAAATTTGCGTCCAACTTGCCCCCAAATCATGCGTGTTTTGAATCAGTTTCAACTAGATCTTCAAAACCGATTTAATTTGCTGGAAACTACTGCGGACATGGACAGACATCGGAGCGCTTAACGGCAACACTCCGCGAGGTAGGCAGTAAACATTTTGGGACGCAGAGTAAAGTTTCTAAAACTAAGCTTACCGCTGAGACCCTGGCCCTCATGAGAAGACAACGTGAGATAACGTCGTCCGCAAGAGCTTCGACAGAATGCGCAACCCTAAATAAAAAGATTAGGCGGTCGATAAGACGGGATTATCGCAGCTTTAATTTAAAATGCATTGAAGCTGCAATAGAACGTAACAAAGTCATAACCCAACCTTTTGGAAAATCTCGTCTATCGAGGCTCCGGCGGGAGGATGGTCGTATCGTATCTTCCAGGTCAGAGATCTGTGATAAAGTGGAGAGCTTTTATAGCAAACTTTACGCTGGTCATGCACTCTACCCTCACCTATTGATCGCACGAGTGATAGCCGAGCTCCACTAATCCGAAACTACACGGAGGATATTCCCAACATCAGCCAAGAAGAGATGAGGATAGCTCTTGAACAACTGAGAAATGGAAGAGCTCCTGGTGAGGATGGTATTACAACAGAACTGCTGAAATCTGGAGGAACTCAAGTTCTGAAAGTACTACAGCACCTGTTTAATACCATTCTATACAACGGAACCACACCATTGGTATGGACCAGAAATGTGGTTGTCCTGTTTTTTAATAAAGGTGACAAAGCCTTGCTAAAGAACTATAGACCGATCGCACTCTTGAGCTATGTTTATAAGGTTTTTCCAGGGTTATCACGAATCGTCTCTCCCGTAGAATTGATAACTACTAGCCTCCGGAGCAGGTTAGGTTTCGTAACGGCTACAGTACTGTGGACCACATCCATACCCTTCCGCAGATTATACAGAAAACCACTGAGTATAATTTGCCTTTGTGGTTTATAAAAAAGCCTTCGATTGTATCGTCTGTTCTGGAATGTTTACAGCGATGCCAAGTAGACCACCGCTATATCCAGGTGCTGAACTGCCTGTATGACGCCGCGACGATGACTGTTCCCATCCATGGCCAGCAATGTATGTCGGTCCAGCTGCAGAGAGGGGTGAGACAGGGGGATGTCATATCCCCGAAACTGTTTACATCTGCGCTGGAAGATGTGTTTAAAACGCTGGACCGGAAGGAGCGAGGCATCAACATCAATGGTGAATACATTTCACACCTTCGGTTCGCGGATGACGTTGTCATAATGGCTGAAACGCTGGAGGATCTCAACCGAATGCTCAACGATCTCAACGCTGCCTCTCGATGCGTGGGACTGTGGATGAACTTAGACAAAACGAAAGTCATGTCTAACGACCTCGTTATCCCCCGCCCGGTAACCATTGAGCATGCAGTAATTGAAGTGGTTAAAGACTATGTCTACCTCGGAGAGGTCTTACAACTTGGCCGTGGTAACTTCAATAAAGAGATTGATAGACGCATTTGATTGGGCTGGGCAGCATTTGGGAAACTCCGGCACATCCTCACCTCGCTAATTCCTCAATGTCTGAAGACTAAAGTCTTCAACCAGTGCGTCCTCCCTGCGATCACCTACGGAGCGAAAACTTGGACTTTGACCGCTGGGCTGGTCCACCGACTTAGGTCACTCAGCGTGCGATGAAAAGAGCTATGCTCGATATTTCTCTAAGGGATAAGATCCGAAACGAAGAAATTCGACGAAGAACAAAAGTGGTCGATATAGCACTTAAAGTCAGCAAGTTTAAGTGGCAGTGGGCCGGCCACATCTGCTGAGCCACCGATGGCAGATGGGGGAGGAAAGTCTTGGAGTGGAGGCCGCGCATAGGACGAATGAGCGTAGGGCGCCCTCCCACCAGATGGACTGACGATTTAGTCAGGACGGCGGGATGCGGCTGGATAAGGGAAGCAGAGGACCGCATATAGTGGAAGGCATTGGGGAAGGCTTATGTCCAACAGTGGACTGCACAGGCTGATGATGATGATGATGATGAAACTAAATTTTAAATAGAGAATTAAAGTGCGAAAAAAAATTTATACATCTTAGAAAGCTTTCGCACAACTTGCATTTTTTAACATAATGAAAGAAGTTTTTTATGTTTTAAAAGGTTTCTTACTTAGCTGTTATTATTAATTACATTGTCGGTTAAGCTACTGAAGTATAATCTTATTACTTCACTATCGAATTTTCGTCTGTGTAGTTATTTAAATAACAACCGCTAACCTTTATTGATATAACGATGAAAATATATACTATCTGAAACACATCTTCCTCAGGGAGTATATATCTTACTGTTCATGTCTGAAATATGGTTAGTAAATTTTAATTATCGCCATTATTTGAATGATAAAGAAGATAACATATGTCACAGTCCCGATTGGTGGCTGATGTCGCAAAGCTCAAATACACGAAAATAATATTTACTATTTATTATATCCACTATATTTTTAGACGTGAAGCATAATGTTTATTAAAAAAAAAAACGATTTTATTGTTGTAAATAATTTGTGTAGCATATTCTGACCCGGTGTTTCTTTTATATTATATTAGTTCGTAATACGCACGTTAATAGTGAAAGTATTGCGTGCATCCATGTAATAAATTAAATGTATTTTTAGTTTTTTCAAATATTGTCAAGCACGAAAAGGGCGGACTATAAAAATTAGTAACTTAAAATTGTATAAGAGTAAAAAAAAAAGTTTGAATTTAGATTTTAAATTTATTTCCTATATTAAATTATAATCATACGTTTTAACAACCTAGGAAACCAAACAAAAACATTAACATTTCAAAACGTTATGGGAAAGTAAATTATAATATTAAAATGTATTCTGTATTGAAAATGGGCTAACACTTAATCTCACCTATACACGAGATTAAGTAACAATGAGGCAGAAGATAGTGAAGCAAGTTATGGTGCTATTATAACTTCCGGAACACAGCGACGGTGTTATAAATAGTTTGTTGAATAATGTGAAACGCTTATATGAACAAATATTGCGACAAACAGTAACAAATATAAATTCTGTAAGTCTTTTTGTTCGTGAGGGTCTTCTCTATACAAACGTTTAATGACTTTGTTAACCCGCTATCATTTATACAAATTTACATCGGTCGGGAACAGTATTTCACGTCTTTGAAATTAAGCCAGATGTTGGAAAAGAAATTGATGCATTTTTTTAAAAGAAACATTTTTCGTCTTTGATTCATGCTTAAACATTTATTGTATTAAAGAGTTAATGTTTTAATTAGATATATTTTAATATTCTTTTACATGGTAATTAATGTATGTATGTTTTCGATAGTTAAGAAAATTGTAAATTGCTCATCAGTGATTGTTAAAAATTTTGCAGAGCAAAAACAAAGGAAGCTATGCCTGTCAGGGTTTTGTCCAAAATCAATCCAGAATGAGATTCACTTAGCTCAGTTATGTAAGATTTTTTTATTGCTTGTCATTAGGTACCTATTTAATATTCAGTAATGATTCATATTCAGACGGATTCTATGCAAAGTAGAAGAGTAACTTTGTGGAATTCCGCTTCACTTTTTTAATTGTAAATACTGCGACTTGATTACAGTACAATGCAGAATACATAACATCTCTTGACGATTCCACTTGTTGTGGCTAAACAAGATTGTAATTTAGTATTTGCGATTCATATATATGAAAATTAAGAAAATATTTTTTTGTTTTATAAAGTAGTACACATGCTCACGGAATGCTAGTCAGGTCCTTCCCCAGCAGCATAAAGTGTTCTATATCTTTTTCTTGTTATTACACTTTTTTTATCTTTAAAATAAATGCTCGATGGGGCAGATGTACCAAATATTAAGTATAACTTTTCACTAAACAAAAACTCTTCTACCTTATAGCAAACATTAACAATTAACTTAACATTAACAATTAAAAATATACTTGTTATTGAATATGTTCTTAATTTCACTTTCAATCTTTGCAAACTACTGCTCGGAAAAAACAGGCGGTTTGTTGGTACTTACTTAATCGGTCTCTGACAACCAATCACAAGTAATTTAAACTTCGGAATCTGTATACTTATCCCTTTTATCGTAAGCTGGCAAACCTTACTATATAATATACTCGCTTTAGCTTTAATGATTCTTCGTTAGGTCGAGCCCAACTATAATTAGATTAAATTAGTAATTGTCTTACTGTATTATCTTTAACATTATATTTAGGTGATCCCATCATTTTGACGGAACATCGTTTAATAAAAAAAGGTGTATATTAATATGTTTATAATTTTTTTTCTGGCGACATTGTTATATACTTTTTTTGCTTATCGAGAAATGTAAGAATACAACAATGCATCAAATTGCTATAGAAATCGATACGAACATTGTAAATAAATGTCCGTAAATCTAGTGTTAAATGGATCGTTTTACGGAATGTAGATGAACTAATCATTTGTGAAGGGACATCGCATTATATTAAATAATTACACAACAATAACAATTAGGTGTGTACCATACCATAGCGCTACAGAAAACATTTTCTATCATTAGTACAAATGGTGTAGTAATTAAGAAGATCGTTAGATTGCAGAACAATTAAACAGCGTAAACGGCTCGGTTTTACGCACCATTGCTAAATTATGCTAATGATTGTAGCTGCTATCGGAGCGAGTCCAAAAAAAGCAAATATTAATTTTGAAAGAAAGTGATTATTATACAATCAAGAAAATTATGTTTCACTAATTTTAGCTCTTTTTTTACTTAGAAAGCCATAAAATTATGTAAAACTTAACGTTGAAGATACATTGAAAATGTCGAAGGAAATATACTTACACCCACAAATTATTATCAAATTCTAAAACTATCTTGAGTGAAGCTTTCAAAACAAATGTGATTTACCTTTTTGTCCCTAGTAAATCAAAACTCGCACGTTCCTTTAAAAAAGTTATCAACTTTTTTATCCCTTGTATAATTATGAAATCCTCTTTTGTAATTTATGACACATCTGATAAATTATTTAGACCTGTAAAATTTTTATTTTGCATATTATATTTTAATATTTTTTTAGTATTGCAAAAATTACTCGGTTAACATAATTTTACAATTATAATCTTTGTTATTAAATCAGTGCTTTATCTACTGGACGACCATAAAAAGCGATCTGAGTTTCCTTTGGCAACATTACTAATACCACGGATGAAGTAGAGTGGTAAAGTTTGGAAGCTTTGTAACCTCGCGTAATCGTATAATCTCTTTTCGGACCCATAAGACCTTTACATAATATATTCAGAAAGTTTGTGAGAGTTTATTCTAGTACTGCTTAGATATAAGATTAATAATGATTAATATATATGTACATTTACTTTTAGCAACATTTTGAAAAAAGGAATCGGGGCTCCTAATTGTGTTTGTATAGTAAAACTTACGTTTTTTTTATATATAAATATATAGAGATGGTTTAGCCCAGGAAATTTTTATGTTGTGTAACACTTTTATCTTAATATAAATCACCATTTCGAACACAAACTAAAGTATTTGAGGTAGCGAATCCATACTTTAAAATTATTATTTTTTTTTATTTCAAACAGAAGGTTATTATATTTCACTTGTGCTACTCTCTACTTTCCGACTTGACTTCTGACTCATTCCTGCGACCATTAATAATTTAATAAACTTGTTACGAAATTCATTACGAACGTGATAATTTTAAATGCTAGAAGCAGAATTGAGATATTATCTGTTAGTTTCATTTTTTTTGTTGTATTACAAGACAAACGTTCATATTTATGAACTAAGTACCTAAGGGTATTCATTACCGATCTTAAAATTACTCTGTTATTCTTTTCTCAAGGAATGAATTGAACATTTTACTCGAAAGACTTGTAAACTTTTTGTAGAATGCACTTTTAATATGTAATAACATTAAAAATATCAAGTTAATTTTTCAAATACATAATGTTGTCTCAGAAAGATTTTACAGAGCAGCATTTAAGTAATAACAAGTTTTTTTACTATAATAATTGATAAAAAAAATCTAATACACATTTTTGTCGGTTATGAGCTATCACTTGGCCTCAATTTCACCTGATGTTAAGTGACAATGAAGCCTTAAATGATGAAGCTTGTTCACCCAGAATACATCTGACCCGCACATGTATAATTACCGGAACACACAAATACTATTTTATGCAGACAGATTAACATTGAGGATGATAACTAGACAGCAAGTTCGAAAAAACCCTACCACCATCCAGACTCCACTGCCCTTGTGGCCCGACAAAGGGAATCGGGACTTTTACGTAACAAGGCAAATGGGTAAACCACTGCGCCACGGAGACAATCAAAAACAAATACATGAAATAGTAATTTATACTTATTCGCTGGAGTTTATTTTAAGAATTGAACATTAAAAATGTTCAGTTTAAACAAATATATACGAGTATATACAAAAAAACCTTGAAAAAATTCTGTCCATTTTTCAGTCTCCAGGCGGCAGGACACGTTTTATAAAAAGCCTCTCTGATATGCAACGGAATGGCGAGAGCCTCGCTAAAATTCTCAAGAGCCTAAAAATGTGTACGTAAAATGTTGTGAATTCATAAAGGCAACAAAATTTAAAGTAACATGTTGATGCAAGTTTTTATTTTTTTTAGTATCTTTTTAAAAATTGCTTAACAATCGGCACGTAAAATATGTTTGGTATTACTTGTTTATTAAGATAATTTGACATATAATTAATTTTGTAACTCGTCTGTGTTTTACGCGCTGTCTTCAAATTATGTTAATGCTGACAGTTGCCGTCAAACTGAGAGGAAGAGTCAACATTAATAAAGGAAGTCTTTAACAAAACAAATATTTACTGGTCTGATTAGTTATTCATGGGAAATTAAATAGCACATTGAATGAGAGTACTTTACTATAATTTCATGTGTTATTTTATTATACTTTATATAATTTGTTGATTCAAGCGTGACTTTGCGGAACACCATGACTGAATAAAACAAAAAGTTAATTTGTTAATTTCTGCTTTTTTTATCACAAATATTAACTCTAAATTTCACAATCTCAATGTATTTCACCATTACACATGGTGTCTTCAAGAGATATAATGCGTACGATAATACGAGGTCGTATTTTAGTCGTAAAAAAAAAGAAAAACAAATTAGCAAATTACCTATGTTGTTGTGTCATAGTTTATATAAAATTTAAATTAATTTAAAGAAATAAAGCTTAATCAAAAATGTCTCCAAAATTTACTTAAAAAAATAAAAAAGTTGGTACAGAATTGCAAATATCGTCCCTTGTAATTTTATATAATTTTATTTGTTGGCAATGGGCTATTATTCTGACCTTAGTTTCTTATGACGTTAATAGACAGTGTGGTTGTAGAGAGTAAAGCTTGCTTACCCAGAATACTCGGGCTCTTACTACAACATGTATAACTACACACTAAAACCATCACGGTTTTCCGCCTCGTCGCCGAGTTGCGGCCTCATGGGAACACTGATAGGAACACTGATACGCGTCTTCCGTAAGACCGCATGACGACCTGTCCGCATCCGCCCTTCTCGATGCTCCCAAGGCGGAAGCGTGGCAAGGCGGCACGCCAGAACAGGTGACATACCGCTGCAACCTCGGGGACCTCTTAAACGAGCGGCAAACAGTTCCCACTGTCTGCCGCCCAGAAGTACATGTTACGGGGGAAGATAACAGGCGTTGTCCCTACGCCTTCGCCCTCGCCCCAACCTTTTGCGGCGCATGGGGTCGGCCTGGGTGTCCTCCTCGCGCGCCCTCTCCGCCGACTCCTTATGCTCCAGCTCCTCCTCGCAGAGGGCTGCCACCGTTTTCCACTCTCTCTCACCTCCGAGCATTGCCACCACAATTGCCGGCAGCGAGCGATAAGTCCGGTGTGGCCTACTGCGGTCAGTAGCGCGCGCTCGTCCGCTCATGCTGGGCACTCGGCGAGAGTGTGGTCCGCCGTGTTGGTATCTTTATATACTAATCTTCCATTTTCAGATACAAATGTTGAAGGGACAAAGTTTGCGTGGATCAGCTAGTAACTTATATAGGTTATAATATCACTAGCAATAGTAAAATTCATTCATTAATCAAATTTTCAAAATCGAAACGACAAGGGCTTACCTTAAATGTATGGAAATATGTTGTAATGCTATAATAATAATTAAAACTACATTTAGTAAATTTCATATACCTGTTTAAAAATATGTATTAAGAGTACGAATTAATTTATATGCTTATAAACATAGCTTACTCCATATACTAACATTGGAATTCTGGGTATTAAATTTTATACTAAAATCTATCTTCAACTTAATGAACCTTCATTAAGTTACCAGAGCACGTGTTGAAAATGTATTATACAGTCGGTATGTAAAATAGAAAATGCGAAGCATTCGTAATTTCTTGTATATTTATCTTTATGAAATGTATATAACTTTTTATTTCTATTGTTGGCTCGATAGATAGCATTGAGATTAGTAGAGGAGATAGAAATATGTAGTAATACAAAGTATTCAATTCTCAGGGTATCCTTTTTTCAGTAATCAAAAAAGAAAAACAGTACCGCAAGGCACTCCCTTGAAAAAAAAATAAATTAATTGTGGAACCAATAGAATTTGTTGGAATTGTAATTAAATTTTTTCATAGGTATGGTACGGAAACGAGTGAGCCGTTCACATTAAGATAAGTGATCACCACCGCACTTGAGTAGTCGCAACACTTAAGGAGTTGCTGTTACGTTGCTGACATATAGAAAGGTCTTTTAGCGAAGGTAGTATCGATCCGGAAATACCGCTGACGACAACTGATTCCACAAAACAGTTGCGCGTGCTAGACGTTGCGCTTAAATCGCACAGTAAAGGACTGTCAATCATTCAGGCTGTTCGGATGTAATCTAACAAACTGTCGAAAGCTGTGTTGATGTAATGCAGCGGTTCGAATTGGTGTTATTTTTTTGTTTTTAATAATCATCGGTTAATTATTTCCTTAAAATTATTATATACCAAAATTATAATAAAATTAAATTGGGGGTTTAGATCTCATATTCATTATGAAATTTCTATAAATAATTCGATAAACTATGATATTATAAACAACGACATGAAGAAAAAGTCAGTTTATCGCACTTTTGCCGTCTATTTTTAGTAGATGGAATCTCTTGTAGTTATTTTGTTCCAGTTGGAAAGCTTTCAATAAACGCTATGCTTTGCTGATTACGTTGTGCCACTTGTGAGTTAGGATAAGCCACCTCTGGCCAGTGTAATGTAGGAGATAGCTCGCGAATCACCGGATTCGCGAGCCAGTTTCGATAAAGCTGTAATAGTC
>DWQX01003142.1:0-18927 GCA_018245475.1 Pharmacophagus antenor
ATATATATTTATATATATAAATTATAAGAGTTGCAAAACGTTTTTAAAATAGATTTTAAAAAGACAAAACTTAGTGCAAAAGACTTACAATCATTTCACCTTGCACTCGTTGCTATCATAAGATATTTTTTTTTATGTCATAACGACGAATCTAGCTAAACGTCTGCCCAGTATTATCTTAAGCTAGACAAAATATGAACACCACACCATATTGTTTTCATCGCCTTAATATACAATATATTAAATCTCGTACCCCAGTAATAATCTAGCTCAGTTTCTTTCGAACAAGAATACAATGAAATTTTTATATTTTCTATTATATGTAGATTATTTAATTTCGGATAATAGTTTGTCATTGAGTACGTCGCTATGACAGTATTAGCTCATTGTAACATTATCTTTTCTTATAAAATTCCACGTCCTGTCTGATAAATATATTAACGTACTGGCTAACTCGCTGGTCCTACAGACATGAAATTTGGAAGGTATGTTCTATGTGATACGTAGATTTTTATAGGTTATGGACTAACATTCGACCTCGATTTCACCTGCTGCTAAGTGACATCGAAGCCGTAGATAGTACACCATGTTCACAGAAAACACTTCTAGCTGTCACATGTATAACACATGAATACTGCAATGCTGTTATGATGGCGGATTGACACTGTGGGTAGTAAGTAGCCAGGCGGATTTGAAAAATATTGTCACCGTCTAGACTTCATTACTCCTGTGGGCCGGGAATCAAACCAGGGACCCCCGCATGATAAAACAAACGGTAAACCACTGTGCAACCAAAGCAGACGAAAAGGTATTTCACTAAGAAAAGGTTATATAAAATCCCATACCTGAGAGAGAAAGTGAGTCTGAAATTTTAATAAAATTTGTTTTTCGTGTCGATAGAATCCAAAATTGTTACACAAAGTGGAGGGGTATTAATCTTAATAATAAATAAAAAATTACCGCTCCTAGACAAGCAGGCGGATGACGACTGGTTTAATTAATCGTTCACACAATTATCAACCGCAAATAATCGCTGTGTTCTCTATAAAGTTTCACTGCAAAAAGTTATGGCAACGATTCGTTAGATTATCGTGTAAAGTAAGTTAATAAATCAAATTAAAAAATGTGATAGATATTTGAACTCGCAGAATATTACATAACATTTCTTAGTAATAACTTATGGTTACGATACTTTAAAGATTGCCATTTCAAACGGTAACTATAATGTAAGGTTAAAACTTACAGACCATTTTTAATTATAGCGTGGTTCCAAAGTAAATCTTATGAAGATAAACATGGCTCGAAGTGCTCTCAACATTTCGAATTCGAATTTCTTTGCCCCTATAAACCTAACCAAACCACATACGAACTTGCGCCAAAACTTTCATACGGAACCAGCACAAAGTTCCAGCGCGCTAGGCGTCAGGCCGCTCTTATCTCTCCAGTTCAAGAACGATTGTTATAGAGATAAGTAATATTGCGGGGTAATTCGAATAGTTTCCAACGGGTTCCGTGTAAAACTAACACTTTCGACTTGCTTAATGTGAGTCGAAGTCGTACTTATTACGTTATCGCATATGATTAAAATCATACCACTCACAATAATTATTATTATAATAAATTATCAAAAGCATTCGCTTGGAAGTGCACCACTTATGCACAACTATAAATAAATAGTAATCATCTGGTATTCAGAAAAACTAATTCGTTATGGAAAAGGTTTTAAATAAATTGTAAAACGCCCACATGCAGATATGACAAACTTATCCCTTTTTGTAAATTTGTTATTAGTAATTTTTTAAAAGGAAGACATAGTTTTCTTGGTTGTATGATGAATCAGCTCTATTTATACCTGATAAAATAACGAAAATATTTATGCGTTTAAAAATTCTAATTGACGATAACAAACTATTACTTTATCACTGTGACAGTTATTTAAAATAAATTGACTAAAAGTTATTTTTTTCTTTTAAAGAGATTTTACCATAGGGATAAATAAATAATAAATCTTGTTCTGCATAGACTGTTCTATAATTACGATTCGTAGAACTTACCTCTTTTTTCATGTTAATTGACTACCGACATCAACGAAAATTTTGCTCATAGGCGCTGTTAACGTCGAAAAATATCGATAAAAATCGTATCGAGATTTATCAAGCCAGACGCAGATTCTCATTCGTCTCAATTATTCGGACAGCCCATCTGTCAATCAGCTTCCCCATGGAGTGATTAGTTATCGATTTTACTGGCAAGCAAATAGAGAAAAATTTAGATCTTCTTTGTCGTTTGTGATTACAAAGCTTAGAGGTTTTCTTCCTGTGTATAAGTCCTGTGGTATAAAAATATAGGAAACAAAATTTCCAGGTTCATTCAATATTACTTTTGAAGATAATATTTAAAAAATTTCACATCATACTAAACATAACTTAAATTTTTTTCGAGAAATGTTTATGGTCGTTTTTTTCCACTATACGGCCTTTAATACATAACGGATATTAATTTTTTATCAGACATGCAGGATGTTTGATGACGTATAAACAGAAAATAGCCCATTACGAATTCCGAATTGTATTATTTAATACGTGTTCATATATTAGCTTTAAATAATGCTAAGTGAAAAATAATGGACGTATATAAACTGTCGCGGGAATTTCCGTTATATGAGTAAAAGTCATGAGTATGTCATTACAGTGAGTGCTCAAGAAAAATTATAATAAACATCTGCTCACTGCAAATGAAACGGGATGCTTAAAGGAAAAAGAAAATAATTTTACTCGATATTATTTCATTCATTTAGCTTTTAACACATTACCCAAATACATTTCAATATGTTGATAATTTTTATAACCAATATGTCCTTTGGTTATATTGGCTATAAGAGTAATGCGGGTAAACGGCACTAATTTTCTTATTAAAATTTTAAATAATTCATCGTTAATTTAATGTCCGCATTCATAATGTTAAATTATTTATATTAATACGTTTTTAAATTTGGATTTATAGAAACAAAACGAGAAACGATTATTAACTTATTTTACGTCGCTTCCTTTTCTTTTGGAAATTATTGTGTGAAAATAAAGTTAATGCAATTTCTAATTTGAGTTCCAAATGCTTCGGGCAGCATTTCTTCAATTAAAAAATAATTTTAATTGCGGTAATTTTACATGAAGATTCAATTAATTTCAATTGACATTTCTTGTCGACGGAGATTAATTAAGTTCACGAAAAGAAAAAAATGTCTTGAAACAGTGTTAATTATTTTAGAATACATTATAAAAAAAGGTAATAAGAAATAAGCGTTGCCGGTAGTGGCTGTAAACGAAAACGGTCTTCAACACCGTTTTAAAAAGTAAAAGAAAACGCTTTGCATAACACTTTGGAGCGAATCCAATACAAATTTCGAAGTAATAACGTGTCAAGTCCGTTTTAAAAGCCAATTAAATATCGAGCCGCATTGTTATCCTCTTTCAGTGCTCTTTAAATATTTGTCACAGAATGAAATTATATCCGAATGTTTAAAAATAAACGCAGTAACAAAACAATTGTATTGATAGACTCGATTTGTTCGGCTCAATGCTATAAACTCTTACGATTACATCCGGTTTACCTTATACGTTGTTTAGTCTTAAAACTCACCGTTAGTATATTCTATTTTCTGCACCACTGCAGCACTGTCAAGGCTATCGAGACTTAAAATCTTATATATTGAAGTAGAAAACATTAAATCTATTATTAAGAAAAATTTTCAAGATTTTTCTACAACATTGAAGTGTAAATGTTTATACCTCAACAATTTGCTACGTTTTTCGGATTTAATTATGCTACCATGAATTGTCTCGTTATCTTATTGGGTAATTTCAAGGTCATTATTGAAAGTTATTTCATTGTTAGTGAGCATTTATTTTTACTATGAAGTTAACTTGCTGATTTATTCTCCGTTTCGTATTTTATTTAAAAAAAACTCAACTTGGAATGAACTTTATGCAAAAAAGTTAATGTTCAAAATTAATTCGCAAATATTATGCGCTATCATTGACAAAGCTCTTGACGTGGGTGACCATAACTTCGAAGATTTAATTAATTAACTTTGGAAAGTTAGGCGCCTGCGAGTGTCCTGCGGTTACCGAGCTCACAACTCTTACACCTTCATCTCTAACTAAATTAGTATCATATACGTTATGGTACCCTCTGGGCTATAAAAAAAATTATGTACATCTTTTTCCTTTGTGATTGTAAACAGTTATATGTATTCTAATATAATAAGCGTAATAAAAACTGATTTATTTCCAGTTGTGGTAGTATTATATTTATTGTAGTTATGTATCAATTTACCCTTAGAATTACAACACCTATGCCATAAGATTCAAGTTACCCATATAATGGTACTACATTGCAAGTTAGATTCTAGGAATTGCTAGCATGGGCCCTTGTTCCGATATTTGCATGTAGCACTACAGACTTCCTAATTTATAATGACGACGATTATTTTAATATCGCCTTCGGTTAAGTCCCATACCACTACTGGCTGGTACTAAGTGACTAGAACACAGTAAATTATAGAAAACGTTAAGAATCTTTTTCCAGTTTTACGTTTAAATTTTTAACTGAAAACAACGTATCCGATGGACGTTATAAGGAAAGATAAGTAATTTAAAAATAGGGAAATAAATTAAATTCTATATTTAAATCGTTTGTTATCACCCGCGGTGACTACGAACAGTTAAATTGGGAAAGTTGTAATTGGATTAGTGGAGGTAGGCTGCCTACAATTGCAATTTTAAGACTTTACGAGGAAGTTCTAACATACTTTTATCTTGTTTTAATACTCTGCACATTTGTTTCATGACTGATGTTTCTTTAGACTCATATGTCTATATTTGATTAAAAATAATTATAAATATCGTCTCAACAGTAAGCTAATATTTATGTGTTTACTCATAGCGACAAAGAATAAGTTTTATAAATACATATCCCTCTATACTTTATGAATATTTTTTAAAATGAAAATTATCTATACGGTTAAAGAGATTTTTATTTGAATTTTACACATTTAATAAAACATTATATCTCAGTATTTACAGCATCCATTGTCCTCTTGTGACTTGGATAGTCTAAAGTACTTGAAAAGTAAATAATTTAACAGATAAATGCATTAAAATACGAAAAATTTAATATTATTTAATATGTAACGTCTTTATTAAATATCGCTATTATTTCTATAAGGACTAATTGCCTTAAAAGTGAGGCATAAAATTTTTTTAAAATCAGTCCGCCATGATTACATAATGCGCGCACTACCATTGAATCGGCGATTATTTATTTATAATACGAATACAAGTAGTTGTACATGCGTCAATACGATATTATTAACTGCTAAATATTTCAGTTCATTGAAAACGTTCTACGTCAGCACAGTTTATTGCTATTGTTCGACGTTACATTCCGATGTACGAGTAGCTCTCTTTATTATTCCGACAACGGTACGCTCTTTGCATTTGATTGGCTTTAAATTAGAAATGAAACGTTCGCGACTACAATGGGAGAATATAATTTTTTCGCGTAATAAAATTTCCATAAATGTTTATTTGTCAACATATTATAATTGGAAGTCCATTTGATAAGTATTTTTTTGAATATGATCAGGACAATACGACAACAAAACTCTTTACTAATTAGGATTTTATTATTCTTTTTATTGGTGCAGAGCATATGTCAAAATTTATTCCGTAAAATACTTTAATAAGAAATTAACCTTAAGATTGGTATAAAATATTGATTGAAAGTTGAGTCGCAGTCGAAAAGTGGAAAGAGAGATTCTATTGAAAATTATTATTCTATTGTATAAAGTAATAAGTATAAATTTAAATGGCAATTTTCGTAAGACATTCAGTTTAAATTTTAGATGTTTAGATATTTAGCGACACTTAATACTAGGATGACATAAAAGAGCAATATTATTTCTATAGAGTTTTTTTTAAAGACTTAATTTTGGGGTTATCGAATAATAATTCACAATACTTAAAAACTGTAAATGCTAAATAAATAAATATTTCTATTAGTATTAGCGAATTAAGGTCGGGTTTACTTTAAAGGGGTTGAAGTGAAATGATGTAATATTTATGAGTCAGAAACTCGGAGCTAGAGCATCGGGGAAGTGTTATGCTGAGTGAATGGCGCCCTCCACTCGACAAGATTGCGTAATTTATTTTTTTACCCCGCTCCGCATCCGATTTGCCTATTTCAATCGCGAAAGCTTCGCGGGATTCTAATACATGCAATTTTACCTTTCTCAAAAATGAGATCTGCATGCAATGTGACCGTAAGGCTTAGTAACCGTTAAGTATGATTGCGTTTTGTGCTTAATTATACACTTATAAAATTTTGAGTTTTGACTGATTCTGACTGCCCTATATATCAACGCACACTCTAAAACGTAGGCCCTAGGCCCTACATGAAATTTTGAGGAGGTATCATTAGTATGTGTAGGTAACCACTAAAAAGTTTTATTTTTAATTCAAACACCTGTGGAGATGAAAAGTGGGTTAAAATTTCAGTGAAACTTTTTATTCTCAGAGTCGATGTACTTGAAAATTGTTATACATTCTAGAGAGAGATTTATCTTAATAATAAATAAAAATTAACATGCTCAGTAAAGAGCGCCGGCAACGAATATTTATATAATGTTGCTAGGCGTAATTACATTTAACTATAAGAATGTTCATAAAATAGTTGGAAATTTAATATTACTAGAGATTATTTTATTGTAGGTGGTTTTCATCTTCAATTCGTCCTTTCCATATAACAAACCTGTTTTAATAAAAACATGTTCCGTTTTTAAAAATGATATTTTGAAAATCGAACTGCATCGTTGAGTGCTTCCGCTAGCGGGCCGATATGAACGAGTGTTGCGTTAGGCGAATAATCGAAATGTTTCAAAAATGTCTGTTAATCCTTGCTTAAGTTTTATCCGCTTTTTATTAACCGACGAAAAAGAGGACATTCTCAATTCGTCGCATATCTTTTTTGTTTTCTATTTGTTTTTTTTTTATTCTATTAATAGCCTCGGTTTATTTTTTTCTGAGTGGTTCACGTTGGGCCCCTGGAAAAGTGTAAAAAAAGAAAATATTTCGCCTATAAGTGTCGGAAATATCGATAGGTAAGGATCTGTTAATAATTTCTGTTGGAATTTTCGTGTTTTTCCAGTTCCTACTTTTTGTCAGTTTAAAATTTGCAAATAAATACTATTAATAAATATTATCATATCTATAAGTCTAAGAAAAAAGGAAACGTTTATTTGAACCCAGAGTTTCATTTATCGGTTATGAGTTAAAAATTAAACTAGATTTCACCAGATATTTAGTGACAATGACGCCGTAGATGGTGAAGCGTGTTCGCCCAGAATATTAGCTCATGTATCTGCTAGAACATAGCAAGGTTGTAATGGTGGCAAATTGACGTTAAAATTGGAAGTAGCCAGACCGTTCCAAAATCTCTACCACCATTCCTCCTGTGGCTCAGGAACCGAGGCCAGGATCTTCGCATTAGAAAGCAAACGCGTAAATCACTGCGCTACGGAGCCAATCAAAAAGTTAAATTAAAATTACGCCATTTTGTAAGACAAACATTTCTTTATCGAAAACATTTAAGTAATTAAAATATTAAGGTGGGGTTGATCATCATTTGTCAAAATTTGTTACTTCAGAGTAAAAGTATTTTTGTTATATTAGCAAGTACTATACGTAAATAGTATTGCAGACAAGATTATAGGACGTTATTTAAAGTGCCGTCTCTTTTTGCAGTGTTTTGAAAGTGTGTTTCTGGGTACGATCAGCGGAATGTTGCGGCGTTCTTAATAGGTTCACAATGACGACATTATGAATCCACAGACTATACACCGCGGGCACAAAAGTTGCCTCCTTGTTACGCGCAAACGGAAATTCAATCCGTACAAAGTACCCAGCGAAAACGAGAGGGCAATTAGAACTCGAGCGGGCAAGGGAACCGCGGCTGTGTATTGTGCATTCAGCTATAGACTTAACGACTATGGTTCCCTTTTTTGTTATGAGTAGTTCTTAATTTGAGTTGTAAGTACTTGAGCGAAGGCTTCAACTCCTGATTGGCGTTTGCGAATTTTATGATTAAGATTTCTAAAGGTTGAACTTAAAGGAATGCTCATGACTTTAACGTTTTGTATAACAATTCTATTCAGGACTCGGAAGCAAGCTTGGTGGCCGGCTAGCTCTTTCCTCGTTTTCATATTAAAATTTCAGTTCAGTTTTTTTTATACTTGTCAGACAGAAGTGTTCTGTGCGAGTTCGCTTGATCAGGTGAAATTGGGGTCAAGTATTAGCTTATAGCCGAAAAAAAACGTGTATTTTTAGTTGATTCGTGGTGGAGCTTACTCGCAAAATACAGACAGAATTAGTGATAAATCACTTTTTTAAAAAACTAGAATTTAAAACAACCTATTCAGGACGAGTAGAAATGTATGCTGGTAGAACTATAAGAGCAATTAAAAATGACATCCGCCGAATCCACAGAGGTGTCTTTTTGTTATAAGTGAAAAGTAACAAAGGAATAAATGTCTGTCTTCAAGGCCAAAAATCGATAAAAACATTTTTTTTTGTACCAATTGTTTTTGCTATAACATAGAACTTAAGCGTTTAAATGTTTTCCTATAATACTTAGAACTTATTCTATATATAACATCGATTTCTAAAAAATCATAAAAATTTTGTTATTGTATGCGGACGTCAAAATGTTAATTATTGTCTCAGCATTACATTGTTAATAATATTAAGCCACGAATGATTATGGCATGGATATGAACAAGTAAAATTTTACTGTACTATAAAAATAAATAAATATAAGAAAACTAGTTTTTGTTTCATCCATACTGCATTCGATCTTTGCTTATGCATCGCTTTCACTTCGCATACAAAATGGGAACAAATCATTTGCCGCGTTAGCAACTGTAATAGATTAGTTTAGAGCACAACGATGTGGATCCGGGAGCGTGCCTGACAAAACATCGAACTACGGCTGATTAAGCACCATTCAGCGTCGGAGGCTCAACCTGAATCAGTCAGTACTGCATACATCTATGCCTCATACGTTAGAGGGGTGAATTCTTTATTCAAGTACAGAATAAAATATATCAATGGCGTTAATCAGCGATGATGCTAGCTTGTGTTGTTGGGTGTAGGTTTAGGGTGTCGGTGATACTATGTGCGATTTGAACAAAGTTAAAGATGATTAAGACCATTTAAGCGATATCTTTCAATAAGTCATGGAAATTATTAAAAAAAAGCATATATTTTTAACAGTTTTTCATATAACAGATAATTGTCGTAAAACAGTCCACTAAAATTGTGAACCATTGATGTTAATCAGATTTTTATTATTTTTAATTTTGTTCTATATATAAGATTCGAATAAAATAAAATTTTTATTATATTCTCAATGATGTAAATTCATTATTTATACTACTCACGGTATTTACGGATGATCACCATCACGTATGTAATATTTTCATGTAAATGTTTATTAACTAGGATCATGCGAAGTTCTAATACCCTACGGTCATGATTTGAAAATAGGATAAACATACATAATTTTGTCATTATCTTAGTAATTTCTGAACAACGTTTATATATTATTTCTCTTTTTTTATTAGATAAGATTTGTACAATCACTTTTAATCGTCTGGACGGTATACTCGTACAATAGCAGATACAAATTGAATTTGTGAATTAATTTCAGGCGATTATAAAAATATATTTAAACGTGATTCGGAAGAGTACGTTGAAGTCTTCATATCAAATTAGCGAGCGTAGGGGAGCGTATGAGCGGAAGTTTAACTCAAATGTAGTCGGTTTTTAACAAAGCGTTACATCCAGGCAGCTCGCACGAGTTGGTAACGCAACCGCGATTTATTCACCGGAGCGGGCACATTTGCAAATTCACTGTTAGTTTCGTCGCCACAATTGTGTGTTACAATGTTTTAGTTTATTGTTTCTATCGAAGTTTAATTTTGTTTTTGTTGAATGCTATTTTTCCTTAGTGCTTACGCAATTACTCTCAGAGGAGAAGAAACGGGTATTTGTCTCGCGTACACCGTAGCACAGCGAGGGTGGCAAAGAATGCTTTGTTTCTCCACAGAACATGCATAGTCGTATTGTTAAGAGATATCGGTGCGTTACGTATAAGATTCCGTAAAACCCATCGAATGATCATCGACAAATTTTTAACGAATAAATATTCTTCATAACAGTGACTTTCTTTCGGAAGCAGCATTAAAATTTTTCCTCCCCGATACTCAAATAAAAACCCAATTAGATTCGTAACACTGCAATGCTGGGAATTACTGTGTTCCAGTTAAAACGGTATCGTTAGTGATATTACTGAAGTTATGAGAAGTATTAACTGATGACACGAAACGACGGGCGTAAGTTGCGTTGTACAAACATCCCGAGCAGAGACACATGGGCGTTTCACCATCACATAAACATCCCGTTAGTCATGTCGTTTCACGTTGTTATGGATACGACGTTCATCGCATAATATCCAATGCAGTGATCGTATCACAACGTTAATATACGTTGACGCAAATGACGTCTGTAGGAATCTGATACGGAAATTTTTGAATGTAAGCGGTCTAATATAGTCTTTACCATTAAAGCTTTAAATCTTTTCTCCCTTAAAAAAAATTGTAATGAAACGTCATTTCGATTAATACTAATTATTATTATTAATTATTTATTATATATATGCATTCACACATGACTATATGCAATATAATATTTTTCTATACAATTACCGGTACAGGTACATACATATTACACTACATTAAAAAATATTTAGTTTTAATCTGTAAATATGAAAATTTTGACTGAACTTGCGAATAACTAATAGGCATATAATCGAAAGATTTGTCTTGAGAAGTACCCGCCGATATCCAAGTGACGTTTTAATAATCAGTATCGGTGAATAATAGCCATGTATGTTATTCTTTTTGTCGTTTTCTTTCTTTCCATTTTGTGTCGCCTCGTTATTCATAATGTGTACAGCAAAGGAATGGAACAACTTAGCGACGTCAGTTCTTGTCGATTACAACGTGGATGTCTTCATGAGCAGAGTGAATAGACTGCTTCTGGTTTTGTGCGCTTTACCACCTAAAATTACATCGTCATTTAACACCAGGTGAGATTGGAGTTGTGTACAAACTTATAAAACGTAAGAAATTATCTATACATCATTAGGCCAAGGACAGCTATGCGTGTGCGTTGTCATCTAGCTTTTTAATATCCCTATTTTCATGCCCCTGTAGACTGAAGGCCGCGAGTGCCGCTGTTTTCAGTGTACACACAATAGCATAATTACTTACACCCTGTATACCCGCCCGCAGCGTTTGTCTTTACCTAATAACTTAGCTTCGCGTTTCTCGCCGGCGGGGTAAACATATGCGTAAAAAACATTTCCGTTGGGAAAAATATTTTATTGCGTATCTAATGTTTATATCTATATTCTTGTACATATATAAAATTAATAAACAATACATTTGATATATATATAATTTTGATTGCTCTGTAGTGCAATAATTTATTACTTGCATTGCCTTGGGTTCGACTCCCGGGCTACAGGTGTAAAGGAGTCTGAATGGTGGAAGGTTTTTGAACCCACCTGTCCAGCTACATCTCTCAACGCCAATCCGCCGTTCTAAGAGCATTGCTGTGTTCCGGCGTTCATACATATAAGAGCCAGAAGTATTCTGGGAGAACATGCTTCACCATCTATGGCTTTATTGTCATAACATTAGATGATCAAGAACCTTCTTACCAATTAAATATTTTAGTTTTTTGCTACCAAGAAATATCCAAGGTTTGACAACAGTTTACCAAATACCTATAGTCTATAATGGGACGGTATTGTGGTTTTTACATTATTTAGTTGTATTTGAAACTTTTTTCCTGTTCATATGATAACTATAATAATTTAAGAAGTTGTACAACTGCGAATCAAGTTAAATAGAAAATGTGATAATTTTGACTACTGTGAATTACTAGAAAGGATAAAAATGATATTTTAATTAATGTATTAAAGCTTCAGTTGTAAAGGAAACAAAGAGTTTAACATATTAAATTTACTGAATCGTGTGTTGTAAACAAAATCTGTTTGCCAATGCGAGACCGTCCCCGGCGAAATTTTAAAATGTTTGTTGTTCCATACACGCCCGATGCTTTGCGTGCGGAGGCGTTTTATTTTAGCTTATTGAATGGATACATGTCATGTGACTAAATTTCATTAAACATACATTTTTATAAATAATAAAATTATCTTGTATTTCGGTGTATTTGCTCAATTTTCATGTTAACCACTACACTTATACTTTCAATAATAGTTCTTCAAGGAATAGGAAATGAAGAATTTATAGTTTTGAAAATCTTAACAAAGATAATTTTTTGTATTTTCACTAATCAGAGTACACCCTGACTCTTCAGCGGTAGACCAACCCCATGTTTTTAAAATCATACTTTTATAAAAATTGTTCAATTATAATATACATATTTCTATAAATCAATAACGAGAAAAAATCTAATTAAAATATGATATTTAAGTATATTATTTCATGCCACCAATTTTTAAAATATAACATGATGATGACTTAAAATTTATATTAGCAAGGTATGTATAATGTGTTAGAGTATTTGAAGTTTATAATTTAAAAGAATTTAATATTCAAATTTGGGTTCTCGCGTTTTATATTTCGTTTCAAATATTTAACTTTAAATTTTTGACCATTAAATTTTTAATCGACGACACGTAAGAGCTTCTCAATATGACGCCCGTTGAAACTTTATAACATTTTACGAATTTTTTCTTGTTCGAAAGTTACTACTGCAAATATTAAAAAGAGAAAAAAACTTTTCAATCCTACAGAGTGGGAAAGACTGAATTCGCACCCGTTAATGATTCCAGTTGAAACTTTTTTTCTCTCAGTTTCTATTAATGGCTTGATGAAATTTTTGTGAAAAATAAAACTTTAAATTATATGAATTAAAGTTCGCCATAACGCATGACCATTTGGATGTTAGGTGACAATAAGGACATGGTGAAGTGTGAGCGCCCAGAATACATCTAGTTCACATATGTATGACTGTCGGAACAAAGCAAAGCTGTTATATCGTCAGATTGACATTAGGGGTGGTAGTTGGTCAGGCGAGCTCGAAAAACTTTACCACTATGCAGGCTACTAATCCTGTAGCCTGCTAATCGAACCCGGGATTTCCGCGTTACAAAAAACGAATAAACCATAGCGCTATAGAGGCAGTTTAGTCCTGCGAATACATTTATGAACTATGGCATTCATACTAATCTATCAAAACTTGTAGAGGGTTGAAAAGCATTCAAAATGAAAGCTCTATCAAATATTCAGATAACGTGAAGGTTTATAGTGAATCTGATGTAGCAGTGCTGGGATATACGAAACCTCTCACAAAGCGTACCGCGAAACCGTATGCCAATTAGAACTTACACTATTCGTAACGCTGAAACGTGTTTTTTTTAAAAGCTAAAGCCAGTTGCAGCATCCGGAGCTCTACGCAATTAGAAATTATAAAAGTTGAAGCAAATGTGTATGCAAATTAATACTGTATCACAAAATAATTGCTTTACGCTTATATTACTTTTAAAGTGAAATATTTTAGATTGACTTAAATCAATCTCTTAAATATAACTTTGTACATATTAATTTAATTTCAATATATCTGAATATAAGTACAAAATGTATATTGATCCATCATTATATAATTACTTAACAACATCCCGTGGTATATTTAAACAGTAGGGTAGTAGGGTAATAATAATGGCCAAGAGCGAGACGAACTCGCACCGCGAAGGATTCCCTATACGCCGATAAAATGACGTATCTTATAAGTACTATTTTTTTTTATTCTCTACCTGTAACGGTTCATGATAAAAAGCTCCATTGAGTGACAGAAGGCGGAAGCTTAGCAATATGGTTTCGTTGGTTACTCTTTGCGGGAATCCTAATAGCCCCCATACAAAAATGTACACACCTACTTGCAAAAATGTACCTACCTACTTGCGAATTTTCGTGGTAATCGTTCCATTAATTTCAGAGATGTACATAAAGAATCGCTAGATCTTTACGTATGTAGGGATATGTATTCAACATTGCTCCATCAGGAAGTGCGCATAGATTGGTTGAGCACAATCCGAGAACCGTGTCGCGTGTCTGACAAAACATCGATACACGGCTGATTAGACAGCATTCAGCGGCAAGGGACCAAGCTGACTCATTCAATCAACTCTGTACGTGAATACGTATACGTTAACGTATGAGGATAGAGCACTGTGCTGTTTACCTTTGAAATTTGACTTTAATTCCTTTGAGTACGTAGTGAATTAATAGCAGTATTAGAGTCAATTTGAACGTGAAACAACTGAAGACTCACAACTGTGCTGATAGAACATTGCGCTGATGGTTGTAATTAAATTAAATATTTAGGTAGATAATGCACTACATAGTGTCGAGTGCAAACGATAAATATTTTTTTTTATATTATATGTTTACACTTCTTTAGAATCATATATAACTAGTTAACAATGGGATTTAGTTTTAAAATATCACAGAGTACAGAATTATGTACTAGCAACCAGTTACAAGCTACATGCTAAATATAGAGTAAAGAATCCTGTTATAAATTTTATAAAACTTAGAATTTCTACATACGTGTAGGTAATAAATTTTCTTTATTTTACATCCCGAATGACGAGTATGCGTCAACTGTTTCACAATACAGATTTAAGTTTACGTGTATACACATCTAATGCATTTAACTAGATAAAATTAATATGGCACTATAACTTGGTATTTTCGGCAAGAAATATTTAATAAAGAGGTCAATAAGTACTAACTTCGATAGATTTTTACTTCTAAAATACACCAAAATATTGCGTACTTTGTTTTGCTTCGTATTTACGGGATAGCGAGTAAAATGCAAATATTGAGTTAGCTGCACCAAATAGTCCGGCATCGACACAAATTCACGAACATTCTGTTTACTGCAAACATTCCAATGCTTTTACAACTTATACGTAGTTTTTGAAATCGCTAACAAAACTGTTATGAAAACATGTATGTTTGCGATAGTCCATCCCCTGATATACACATGTATGTTATATAAACTATATCAAGCTCATTCTATTTAAACATAATAACTTATTGAAATAGAAAAACAGTACCTTTTTTCTTTTTCCTCGTACATATAAATGTAAATTTGTGAAAATACATAAAAAAACTAAATATTTTGCTAATATTTTTCTTGACCTGCATCAAATAAATTTCATCGTCAATATCGCGTGTCTTCTTCGCGTCTTCTTCTTGAAGTTTGACGGACACGTGGAGAAAAATTATCACCTATATTAATTAATCTAAGGATAAAATAAATCTAAGGATCATTATAAAATAATACGCACTTTTTATAGCGAAATAAGGCAAACGGTAAAGTGATTCAGCAAACTCGCATCTGCGTATCCGTAATTTGTGTAATCGTTGCCATATTGGCATAATTTCTTGATGAGTCCAAAACACTATATTAATGTTTAATAATCGTAGATATATTATATTTACAATTTCCCTTAGCTTCATAATATTTGTTTTCACAAGCTTTCATAAACTTGTAAAATTAATGAAACATCATTGGAGAGTATAATTCAATAGTGAATTTCCTTGTTGTCTTATAATAACATTTCGCCAATTTAGAGTGATATAACTAGGTAGCGCTTTACATTACAGAGCTGTTTCCCGCTTTTAGCTCGGCACGAAAACAGTAATTCAATCCGCTTTACGAAGTACACCGTGGAAACGAGAGGGCAATTAGATAGCAAGCGGGCTGCGGTAACAAGACGTGTATTGTGTGATACTTAACAAATCTTTACTTGCGACTCTTTTAAACCCATTTTATGAACGCTCATTGCGTGGAGTTGTTTATTAGCGATGAATATGCTGGATTTTTATAACATCTAGCAACGAAATGAAGATAATGTATCGATTGTAACAGATACTTTTTATTGGATAACATTGTGTTGTTATTCAAAATGTATGTACATAAATAGGTAACGGCGGGTCTGGAATACCTTTGTACAGTATTTGACCATAGATAAAGATGCTTTGCTGTTAACTTTCAATATCTAATTTCATCGCTGGGAAGAGTGGGAACCATTACAAAAATATTATTTTGTCTCGCGGAATACGCTCTATGTCAATTTACCCCCATACATTGCGCGATGTTTGTAGGTAAACACATTCCATATCTGCCTAAAAAACATCCAATATCGACATGCATTCAGCAAACAGGACTACATAAAAAAAACTCCTATACTTCACTGTTTGCGGTACTTGAACACTGTAATACTTTTAAAAGCCCTTCTTCCATTTTTACGAACGATTTTAAAAATTTGCTTACGCGCGTAATATGAAACGTTTTAACATAAAAGTGATTAAAAAATAATTAATTGCCTTTTCTACGTTAAGTATTTTTATATTTCTTATTTCTCTTTAAAACAGGGACCGCAGTTACAATGGACAATATCCATATAAATATTGTTCGATACATTTCTTATCAAAGTCTCGTTTCCTTTTTGCTACTTATCGTTTATAATAAATAAATGGGCCCAGGAAGGAGGAAATTGAAAATGGTTTGCTATTAAACAAAACGTCCTTAATGCCAATACATTTCATAAAATATAAGCGACTATTTCGTAAGGCCTTTCAACCTTTTTTCGGTTTATGTAATTAAAAAGTTAATTTAAATATTGCCCGTTTTTTAAAAGTGCTAATACAGGTTACAAATCAGATTTATATAGTTAGTTTAACCCGCAACCATTTTCCTGGCGGTAAACAAAGTCTGTACTGCCTGCAAATTGATGGTAAGTACATACAAATTAAGGCTATGAAAACCAATTGTATTATTATGAAAGACCTATGTATATACATATATATATTATGAAGCTCTTTATGCTTATAATAATATTAATTAATTTTATCGCAGAGAATATATCACTGATACATTCTTATACACATGAAATAATTTTATATACCATGTGTGTAATATTAGATCCCCTTTATGTCTCTTGGGATAAAATTTATACGCATACCAGTTTCGATGACAATTGGTTACAGGGAACAGACGTTTATATAATGCAGCGCTGTTAAGCGCCAGAAAACAAGAAAGTGTCAAGTAATAGAACAGGTTCCATGAAAAATACTATATGTATTTTTGTGTCTAATTTTAATCTAACATTTTGATGAGTATTATACATTCTTTTGGAAACGTTATATATTCATTTAAGAGTTTTTCTAAGCGTATTTAGCGAATTCAAATAAAATTCGCTAAATACGCTTCGAAAAATTCGGTAAAAAAAATCATTTAACTATTTTTATTAAAACTTCATAAAGTGAAATACCATTAACAATATAACTATCAATATTAGTATAGAGACAGTTATCAAAGTTCAAAAACAAATGAAACCGTACTGATACAGTAATAAGCTCGTTAAAGCAAGAACACTACTCTTCATGGATAAACAAAATATAAGGTTACTTTTCCATACTTCGTGCATTTTTCTCCTAAAAGGAAAATAGTATATTTATTACACAATACCCTTTAATCTTCTCCTAGTGGGTCTGTAGGCGGATCTACCTCGTTGCCTGGCGATTAAACTCCTCTTTACTAGTACTAAATACCTATTTAGCGAGAAGCGCCCTAAACAGCTCTTGTTTTGTGTGAAAACAAAGTTTGTGAATAGATGTTGTTATTCCATAACTAGACTGGTTTGATAATAAAATTAAAATGTAGCATCAAAGTCTATTTTCACAAAATTTGCTACTCTGTTATTCGTTTTGTCCTATGTTTCAAAGGTAAAGATATAATTTAAAAAGAGAAAAATAATCAGTTACGAATGAATCTTATAAATAGATTTCTCTGCTATAACTAACATAAAAAACTATAATCTGTTATTTTTAAAGTTCAAACTAAAAGAAAATAATATACAAAAGTGAATAAATTGTGTTTCAAGAATATAATTACATTAACATTAATTCAGTCTATTGTAAAATTACTGCAAAATATATTTAAAAAAATATTATTGTATATAATGAAATGCAAAAGAATAATGACAAGTCAAAATTTATTCCCGGAGATAAGCAGGCAATCTGGATAATTAGTAGTAGTAGGAAAGGTCTAAGGCAAAATGTTTCGAGATCGATTACACACCCTTGATCAGACCAGTTACAATCTATACTAGGACTTAACATTCCGACGGCTTTGAGACAAACTCTGGAAAGAACGGCGTAGAGAGGCAGCTTGTCGACACGACAGCGAAGAAGCACGATCTTCAGTAACGAAGTTCATAAAAAAGAAGAAAAGATATTCATTGCGGTTCCGAAACAAAATAATCAAAAACTCCAGTATAATAAACAACTGTGAACGGACAGCGTATTAGGTAGAAGCTGCAAATAAAACTAACTCATCAAACTAATGCCGTTACTCTGTACCGTCATTCAATTAACCTTACACCGCATTAGTCTGCAACCCGTCGTCTTTGTACGTTGGGGAAGCGAAGTTTACGTTTGCCGATGTCTCTATATAAACAGTACTATGCTTCGTACCAGGGGGAATTTGCATGTTTACACACGGGCGGTCGGTTCGCCTTCTTACATCGCGTATGTGCATCGTACCTTGAAATAAGTTGTTCAAATTCTAGTTGGGTAAATATCGGCCGAGAATTGATATATTCATTTTTTGTACTTTTACTCCTGTCATTTAATCGAGTTTATGCGTTGAAAGCAAAATCAAAAATTTCAATTGTCGTTTATCATGTTTAGTCTCATTTCAGTAAAAG
>DWQX01003143.1:0-18922 GCA_018245475.1 Pharmacophagus antenor
ATATTGTAGGGAAGTTTTGATGGCAGCAGATGTTTTCGAACCGCCCTTGATTACTACCACCTACAATATAAATTTGGTGCCATAACAACATTGCTGTGTTATTGTAGTCATATATATAAGAGCAAGAATTCCGATCAAGCACGGCTCACAATCTACGACCTCGTTGTCACTTAAATCCAAGTGAACTTGTGGTGCAGTGTTTGCTCATTATCGTTAAAATACAACTAGATGGTCACCAGCAGATGAAACCTGGTACCAGTGAACATAACGAATGAATTCTGAAAAGAATAAAAGTACTTTTAATTTTCATTTTCATTTCAGTGCCTTAGATTTATACAACTGTTATCCAGATGACAGTAATAATACCACTTACAAACTAAAATGGCCACGACCGGCCGTTTATTATCGGAACTGCTATTAAGCATTCATGATAGCAGATGTTTTCAAGTTCCATTAGCTAGCAGAAAACTAATTTATTTTCTTGTTATCGCATGAAAAAAGATTCGATTATACAGTTCAATTCATAACTATCTGTGGTAATTATACAATTACTTTAAACCAATAAAACAAAGCGGTCCCTGTTGATCATTTTTTCATAACCGCCTCAAAAATATTTCCTGAAATTTGCACTCGAGATTGCATCCACGGTGCAACATTATCACATATGCAAAAAATGCAATTTTTCAATAGAAGCATTAAATGTTTTTATATAGTAGAAAAAAATGTCACTACCCGATTTGGACCTATATATATTTTTATATTGAGACCCATATATTTAGATTTAGACCTATATACCTATAGGTTATACCGTAATGTCAACATTTAAGTTGTTATTGAACAAAATAATGTTTCACATAATATTGTCAAAAAGTTGAGAAGTATTGTTTTGTTTACGTGATCTTTTTTTAATATTACAAAATAACGGTGTCGCATAAAAATTACAAAGTGATATTTTTCATATATAACCTACGATAGTGATATACATGGCAGACAGGATTGCGAAACCATAATGAGGTTGCGATTCTGTTAAATTCCATCAAACAAATTTTCATATTTAATGAGCCAAAACATCATCACCAAACTATCCCACTTGTGATGGGATCAATGACATGTGTTCGCAATCAACCTGCGGGACTAGGAGCTCTTCGCCAGCTGTCCGAGATCGGTAGTTGCAATTTAAATTTATCTAAATCATTATCAATAAATGCTGAAATTTTGTGTAAATTAGTATTGGGTAATAAACTTTAGATATTTGTTACTTCAGACGTGAGTGTTATGTGTTTTTACTTTGCGCAATAATCGAATGTGCAATAAAGTCACTAATTAAATTAAAAAAATAGAAATATTACTATATATATTACGCGACTGATACCTAAGTTTAGTAGATATATCAAGAAATTATGCGAAAATGTTACTGATCATTCAAATGACCTTTGTGGTTAAATATAATGGAGCACTAAACATAATGTATGCGAAAGAAGCTCGTAACAAATAAAGACAACTTTTTTAAGTCACGTTCAAAAAGCTTTTTCTTGTCTATACGATTTAGAAGATAAATTTTTAATTGTTTTTAGGATATACATAAAAAAATCTAATATAAGTTTTCTTACTTAATTTAAAAATATATTTTTAATACATGTCTCTTTTCCCTATATAATTATTTTTGGTAAATACTTTTTTGACTGGCCCCTTGGTATTAGCAAGTTACGATAGCAATCCGATCTTTTACACCAGAGTTCGCGGGTTCGTTTCTCACCCAGGGTAAGCATTCTTGTGATGAACATTAACGTTTTTTCTGTATGGGGTTGCTATTATATATTTAAGTATATTATTCAAAAATATATCAAAATATTTAAACATATAGTGTTATGAACTTACGAAAAGGTTGCGTGTGCAATTTGAGATTTGATTTGCTTTAATTTATTTGATTACTATTATATTTATTCAATGGACGTAGATCAATCATTATTTTAAACCATAATAGGTAGAAAGTTTAAATATTCACAGGTTGTTTATTTATATTGTCAGAAAACAACAAATAAATTATTAAAAAAAAGTGATCCTATTAGCGTTTTTCTTTCAAACTCAACAATCGCTATATCTTTTCAACCATTCGAGTCACATTGTTACACCAACAGGCTTTCGTCTTTATTTTGTACATACTATGCTACGGATCCCTCGCGATACGAGTCCGTGTTTTATTTGGCCATATTCGTGTTTTTTTTTGGTAATTTGTATAACTCAGGTATAGATTAATAAATAATAATACTTAATTTAACGGGCGTTCTGTTTCATAAATCTGTTTTCTTTAAAGCGCAGAGGGTAATATATTTATTTGCATTTAAACAAAATGAACTTTACTGAATCTAGTGAAGCTTGCACTAGTATTGCATTAACTTTTTGCATTCGTCCGACTTAATGGGGCCTCGCCAGCGTTGTGGGACTAATACGCTTTTTCTTACACTAAAGAGAAAGTAGTGGTGGCTTTTAGCCCGAGTTTAATTTATGCACAAACGTCTGCTCCAACAATGAGGCACACCGTGTTCCGCAAGCTATAATTACGTTTTTATTGTCATTTAATCTGTGATCTTAATCACTCAAAGACTTTTACTTTTTATTACGTCACTAATAATCTTCGTCTACCACTTTGAAATTTGATCATAGATATATATTTTTTTTTCACTAAATACATGATCAATGTTTTTAATACGAACGCTATATACGCGTTCGTATTTTTTACAATTGTAGTTCCAATTTTAACGACTGTATTCGAAAAAAATACCGCGAAATTTTAAAAATTATAATATAATTGTTAAGCCTCTCACCTCTTAATTTATTATAAAAGTTAAGATTTGTTTTAATGGCGTTCAATGTTGAATGAAATATTTATTTCTCCGAGAAGATGGATTCGATCGGTACTCATACTGGAGAGAGATTAATATTAAATAAAAAATTACCCCGCCCAAAGAAACGGACGGGTTACGGCCTGTTAACAATGGGTATATTATTTAAACAATGTAATAGTATTTAATTTGGAACGTTTCGATATAAATGTAATATAATAGTAATATTCCGTAGTACGCAGTTAGAATTATTAATGTAATCGGGCACATTTGATGTCGATTTGCATAACGACATCCAGACATAACATTTGTCAACATAGTAAACATCCATTATTTACGTATAATCGTATTATACGAGTTAATTTATCGCTAGTATGTGACGATTAATATTACATTTCTGTGAGATGTTCGTCCAAGACAGAAGTATTTTGATATTTGACAGTTAACTTTATATTTTAAACTTTAAACATATACTGTTTCATTCGTTAGATTCAAAAGTAACTGAATAATAACATTACACATTTATTGTACGCAATTCAGGTGTCATAAACAGCCATTCGGTAAGGTCGAAATCGCGTAATATCAAACAATACTCGACCACTATCTGTTGATCTTTCACTCTCATTTACCTTTATCGAAAGCGAACGCGCAAATAAACAGAACTTAAAGCGATCAAGTGTCACACTTAAGTGGTTATCTGAATCCGATAGCGTGCCAAGTGACAACAATAGTACCAATAACCAACGGTAAAACTTTATTATTAGAAGTAAAAGAATTCTCTTTCAATTTTACGTATCAATTCTTCGTTATACCAAATAAGAAATATTAAGTATTTAATGATGTATGTAATTTATTTTAAAATGAATCGATAGAGAAAAAGCAGAAAATAATAAGAAAATTTTATAACACCGCTCATTTTGTCACTACGAGTTTTAGTTTATTCATAATTTAATAACAGCATACATAATACACAATATTTTTATTAGTAGAGCTAATACTTCACCACGGTTTCATCTCATGTTAAATGACAATGTGACCGTAGACGGTTAAGCGTGTACGCCCACGATACTTCCGACTATCACATGTATGACTGCCGAAGCGCAGCAATGCTGTTATGGCGGCATATGACCGCTAAGGATGGTAGATAGCCAGGCGGGTTCGTAAAACCAACTCTAACATGGAACCTTCGGGTTGCAAGGCAAGCGGTAAACTTCTGTGCCACGGAGGCAGTCGATGTCGCATCAAATATTGCTTAAATAGTGAAAGGTGCCTTTAAATTTGTATCGTGAGACTTTTAAGGTTCTGATTAATGTTGTTTCATGCCCAAAGTTAGATCATTAATCACAATTCGGGCGAAGTTACACTCCCGAGAAGTTTCACGGACAATGGCATGTGACCTCCCCGAGGTATATTACATTAATCGCATTGTAACGAGAAATTAAAGATATTTTAATTATATTTTAATTACTACTTTAGTCTGAACGTTTAACATAAATCCGTAAGATCCTGACTCGTAACAATATTTATAATACATTTTCGTATAAACTCGAACCGACTTTATATAGAAACTGATAAAATATAATGGAAATAATTAAAACCTCAATTATATTTTCCACCTAAGATTATTTTTTTAAATAGAAAGAATTCTCCTTATCGTATGTAGGTAAATAAACTAGATTAAAATCCTGAACTAAATTACTAATAAAGCTTCATGAAAAGTAATACGTGGTTAAAGTAAGACAAAAAAGAGGAAAAATTCAAACCGTATGTTAAGAAACTTGTTTGTTACTTTTTTACATCTTTGTTAACAACAAGGAAATTGGGGGATTGATAAATTAAATAGAATTGTTGTAAGTTGGATAAAGTTTTTATATATTTCACAAATAATGCACGTAGAATATTCTAGTACAAATCTTTTTGTCCACCCATCTTCCGTAGTGCACAGTAAGTGTCACAGAGTAATTGCATAAATGTTCATTACTCTATGGTTTATATTCACAATAAAATTCTTACATGTCGTCTATTAAAAAGAAATAACGTGGCAACAATACCTTTTAGGGATCCGTTTCATCTTTAAAACATATCCTCGACTAATTCTAATTAAAAAGCATTTTATTGTTAACAGCAAAAGCTACTAGACTTTTTTCAGTCTACTTTGATAGTGTAAATTAATAAAAAATCAATTATAAAGAAAGATAAGAATCGACCATTATTAAATTTTTACAGTAAATATTGCCTTCACTCCAGAAATTTAGGTTACATACATGAGCTTATTTATTATTCTACGTACTAGTTATTAGATGTTACTTGAATTTATCAAGAGCTTTTTATAGAGGGCTTCGGGCAAAAAGTTTATATTTATCCTCAACGTGAGCCGTATGTGAGAGTTGCCAGTATTTCAAAAGCTTTCCGCGAAGAACCCGGGAACACGTAAGCCATAACAATATTTTATGTAAATCTTTTACGTTTTGCGCATCTGTTTTGTCCCTAAAACCGTAATGGGGAAGAGTCCTAATGAGATATGTTGATAACAATTGCGTACTTACGTTGTATTGTAATGTTTAAATACCTCACATAATTATCTAACGCTTGAGGGAAGGTCGCTATGGTTTCGCAAAATCTACGTAATAACGTTTAATACTTAAAATTTCAATACCATTCTCTAACCATACATATGACACGAATCTGGACTGGAAGAGTTATTATATAATTAATGAACTAATTCGCAGAATAATTACCGCTATAGCAAGTAATAATAGCGTTTAAGATGTTAAACAAAATGTATTTTATGCTAAGCAGTGTGCTTTAGTGCGTTACTAAACAATGTAACACAAATTTTTTCACCTAAAGACATAATTTAAGTCACTTAACAACAACTGTTGTATTAGATACATAACATCCCATGACGAAATACCAAGAACCCTCTGTTCGAGAGTTAAAGTGTTGTCTTGTGGTTAATACAAAAACGTACGTAACTATAAGAAAAAACTATACGTAACAGAAACACGACTACTTTGTATAGTCAGTTGCCGCCTGGGTTATTTCCGGACCGATACGACTTGGGAACATTCATCGAAAGAGTCTACAACTTTTTTAAAAGTCGGCAACACAGCTGCGACTCCCCGAATGTTGCGGCTGTCTATAGACGACGGTGATCACTTCCATCAGGTCCATCAGGTGAACCGTTCGCTTGCTCTATTCATAAAAAAAAAATTAATAGAAAAATTTGTATAAATAAATTAAACTCTTACCGCAGATAACATATAAATGTTAATCGACAATAAATTGATGTACTATTATAATTTAGGATAACGTATGATTTTTTTTATGTTATTTGTATACGTGCCTAACGGGCGTGTGCGATTAATTAACACGAAATTTCTGTATACGACAACGGTCCCAATTCATTAGCTAACGTCAAACGCATTTCGAAAATCGAACGCCAGTGTCTACACACACGGGTTTATTAATTTGAGAACAATAAGAATATTTTCAAGTAACTTGAATTATGCCACTATTGTTCAAATAGTATTAGCTGACCTGTTTTTTTTTTTAATTATGACTAAGAGCACGCTCGATTGAAGCCATCAATAAAACAAAAACAAAGCTAGATCATTATTAATTTTATTACACATATTAAGATAGATTCACAAATATAAAATTACACAAATTTATCTCAAACTTTAACTTCTCTCTTTGTGTCTAAAAGTTAAAAAAAAAACAATCTTGGTAACTGATTTAAAATAGTATATTTAATGTATTAAACTCAATTTAAATTTTTCATAAATCTATATTTCAGACATCTACGCATGTTTTAAAAAACAATTGTAAAATTATGTGAAACTAAAATTAAGCACAGTCGCTCTATACAATTCACGCATAAGTACACCTAACTATCTTCACTTAATAAAATGGCGGAGTGTGTATTTTTATATCCACCACTATAAACGTACTTCCGAGTAAATGTTTTCACTCTATTTTATTCTTAAAATTTACATGACATTTTTGCAATCTTCCTCTATATAGAAAATTCAGAAATTTAATGTGCATTCTTTAAGATTCCATAAAATTAGTGCTACAACAATTTATGAATGAAATAAAATCTCCATAATCATATCAGCATTACATTCGATAATATTATATATATACATATATAAAGTATTATATATATGTAAAGTATAAAGTATTTTTTATTTCGTCGCTTAATGTTGTTTCAACACGTTCCTGCCGCCGTGACCCACCGGTGTGTCACACCTGATTGTTCCGTGGGGCGACGTGACCCATCGGTGGGACACGCCATAACGCCGCGCCGGGTGGATGCGAATGTTAAACACAAAATAACTCTGTGCTTGCTTTCATTCCGATACCGGCCAGACAAATTAAGCTTCTCTCTCTACTAATATTATCTCTGAATGTAAAACGTAAAATAATTTGATGCTACACTATGTGTGAACAAGCAGTACTACATCGTCTCACGAAGCATAACGCGAATCATTTTCCCGTTTCACAGAACGTACCTTATATATACTCTCCGTCGTGAACCAGTCAAATATTGCCTTACGTGCAATGATAACAATGCGTTAAGTAAATATTTTACACTAGACGCGACCGTGTTCATTGACACTAGATTCACAGGACCCGTTATTTTGACAGACCAACCCTAGATAAAAAGCTCCGTATACTAATATACATTTGACTTTTAAATTTTTTCATACTGCCTCTGGCAATATTATTTATACACATTTTATTGTAAAACGGGAAGGAATAAAAATACAATAATGCACAAAATTACTACAGACTCGAATAAAAAACCACAAAAAATGTGTCGGTAAATCTAGTGTTAAACAATTCACTGTACTTACATATGTCCGCTCGAATTTTCAGTTTTTTTTTCATCTTTTATGGCAACATTGCTTTGTAATTTTTTTTTCTAAACTGTTTGTAGCAATTTCGCTGCGTCCTAATTTCAATTGACAGATTTAGACTACAGAACGAACTACACGAAATTGAACCTTATTATTAACATTATAAAGTACATATAAATCATCACATAGTGCCATCATCAAATTGAAGTTCAGCGGTCTTGGGCAAGTCTTTTTATTTTATAATAAATATATCGGTTCAAGTTTTTAAATAACAACTGTGTTGCATCGTCTTTTGTCGGATAATCACGACCTGAATCATAAGACGTTTCGATATTTCAGTATCGATTGCGAAAAGGAATATTTAAAGTATTATCCAGTTTATTTAAATTGACACCTTAGCTGCATGCAATTTCTTCAATATAAGAATTACTTTTGTATAATTTTACTATGGTCTAGAAAAGGAAACCATAAAAAGAGCGTTCGTAAACCTAATGTTAAAATACCCATACTAAAGTTTCGTCCGTATATGACTTAGAAGTCAAGTGTCGATTAAAAGAAAACCTTTATCTTTTTTTTATCGGTTATGGACTAACCACTTGGCCTCGATTTTACCTGATGATAAGTGACAATGAGGCCGTAGATGACAAAGCGTGCACCTTCACGGTTTTAACTCAAACATTACCCATTTATTATGTTACACACTCGTTAATCGTGAATATATAATTATTTTTACACCACAAAAGTATAATTCAAATCCACTTTTACAAGAGTTAAGACTAGTACAATACAGTTGAGAATTGCAGAAATTCCATCGTAATACGTTGTAAAACTTCGTCCGTACCCTAGCATAATAGTTGAATGCAGAAAGTTTAACCCACACGACTCAGTAAATGAAACAAACCAGTAGAAAATTTATCTTCCTACCGTATCTAACGTTACTACAATGAATAACTTACTCAACAAAGCAGTCATATTGTGTTCGTAGTGTGTAAGGCAAGGCAGTTTTACACTAATAGTGACCTGTTAAAGTACAATAGTTTTATACAGGAAAATCTTATATAACGATTCATAACTATTATTATTACGTAGTTGATATATACATATAAATAAAAATTTTTAACTCCATGTAAATATTTAAATTTTTATATGATACTAATGTCGAAATGGCAATTCTAATTTTTTCGGGTTATCTACATCACTAATCCAACGATTTCGATGAGACTTCCACTGGAAGGTTGATCCTAGGATTAAAGTGCGCCACTTTTAATTTTGGAAAATAATTATGGATTTCCCGCAAAAGAAATTAACATTTATTTTTGTTAAGAAAATATAATATAACTATCAATTTTGCTGATGTTTGGATTTGTGCCATTTTAAATTTATCAAAAGACAAGTTCTTGCCTGTCTGTTAACCTTTGAAGTTCTTGAATATTTTCCCATTTTTTTCAAGTCACTTTAATGCCTTAGGTTCTATCTCAATATTAATCATTCACTATTTTTGTATTTCCGGACCGATATGGCTTAGGGCCCTTCAAGAAAAGAGCCTACAACTTCCTTAAAGACCGGTAACGTAATTGCGACCCCCGAGTGTTACGGCTTTCTATGGGCGATGGTGATCACTTTTCAATAAGTGAACCGCAAGCTGCTCTTCGTATAAAAAAAAATAAACAAGTCCAAAGTTAAGCAAAAATAAATTACATCACATAACTCGACAGAGATTTGTTCCAGTTTACGGCTTAACCGAGCCATAAAAATTAACTATGCGTAAAATGGCAGTTTTATAATCCAGCCTTCGCAGCTTATCGTTTATCGTGACGTCATATTTTAAAGCGGAAGTCAATAGAGTGTCTTAAATCTTTAAATAACTTTATCATTGATGTATATTAAATGCTTCCACGTTTTCCCTTTTGAACACTTCCTTAATTAATACAGATTACTTTTCACATTATATTAGGTTTACTTAACGCTATTTATCGGAAATGCCAGTAACATTTCAGAATTAACCGTCGACATCATGATTTATTTGTAACTACTATTTATTGCTTGCGATTGTGAGAGTATACCTCAAAGTTGGTCCCGTATAAATAAGAAAAAATCAACAGTAAGGATAGGAAAATAGTTAACATATTGTTTTGTAACTTTTTCATAATATCTATTCATATTTGTATTTTTTTTTTGTTAGTCTTCATTATCTATTCTACTAGTTGATAATAAAGTACATGTTTAAATGGAACAAGCATTTTAATTGTTTTATTTACTTTATATTTTTTGCTTCACTTTTGAATTTCGTCGTACTCTTAGTGTATGTGACATTGCTGTCGTACGTAAAATGCCTGTAGTGCCTGAAAGGCAGTTTGATTATTGCGGTCGGCCATTTTGTTTTCTTGTTTCATCACTCTAATCATGGCTGTACGAAATGTATGTACTGTATGAATCGAAAATTGTGAAAAAAAAAAATATTGTCTGAGTCGTTTATTTTTTCTATAGTGTTTAAGTTGTTACTTTCTAATTTACAGTTTTGTAAATAGTTATTTGTAGTATTGTATCGGTTAATTTGTTCGACAAATATATAATAAACCGTATTTTGTTTTTGATTTATTTTGATTATGATTCACAGAATAATATTAACTTTAGATTTTGGTAATTAATTAATTTGAATATAATGGATCCTTTACAAATAAGTTCGAAGCAATTTCAGATATCTTCTAAAACAATGATCCATATTTCAAGAGCATTTCCACCCGGCGCGTGTTCGACAAGCACTCAAACTTCGAGCTGATCGAGAGAGGTCGCGTATGATGCAACACACATGTCGAAGTGGTTTGACCTCCAAATCTATATTGAATACAAGTATATGTCAACTTTTAGTACACCAAGTAAATTACCCGGCTTTACGGTATATGTGCAAACTGTTTAAAGTGAAGCAATCTAATGAAAAAGTAAAGAATAACTGTTTACGAATATTTATCAAATCATAATTTCCCTTTATGATTCTAAACCAACAATAAGAAGGTAATCAATTCAATAGGTACGTTTCATGTTTTTGTTTTTAGGGTTTCTTGCCCAAAGGTGACACTATCGGAACCCTGTTGGTACATTTCCGCCATCCATCAGTCTGTCTGTCAGTCTGATAGGCTCTATCTGTCGCCAATAAATTTATGTCACTATAAAATAATACATACAAGTAACATGATTTTATCAGCGTTTAACACGTTGACGCCGGCACAGGTATGATGGCCAAATATTTGTGACCCACTGGTGGGTCATGGCGTAATGCATAACCCTCCGCAAAGCACGTCGGATTCCTACTTGACCATTTTATATGTATTACCGCGCATAATTTATCACTAAGTCGTCTGATTATATCGATTCTTTTTTTTTTCTCATAGAGTAACTTGAAATAATTCTCTTTAATATGAGAATAAAATTTCAAACCATTCAGTCCTCTCCTGACAAACAGAAAAACCTAGTAAATTTTAACCTTTGTGGTAGCAACATAAGAGTAGTGAACATTAATTTTTCGCTATTCGTTTATAGTCGTTTTTCCATTTTATTTTATTAAAGAGACATTAATTATAACCAATACCAATCAGTGATCGATATTCAAATGTATTTATCTTAAATTTAAAATTTCAATTTAGCTTTAATAATAATATTTTGACAGTCGGTTTGACAGTAACGAACGCAGGAACGTATGGAAATAAACAATTATTGCGTACTGTTAATTTCGCAGACAGGTCCACACTTTAAATTTAAAATGAACAACAGAAGGCCCGACTTTCTCATGTACAAATCCGTAACAAAAGTCATTAATTAAACGGGTGGAATTTCATTTGAGCCCATTACCGTTAGGCTTTTGTTTAAGTGACAGGATTGTAAATAGGCAAATATTTAACCGGACAATACTAAGTGGAAGGTTAGAAAATCTAGGTTAAGCTATAATTTTGCTAGGCTGGTAACGATGAGAAAGTATTTATTAATTTCGTTTTTGAAAGTAGCGAAAACCATAGCTATCTATGATATTTAAGCTAAAATATAGATATATCATATCACTGGACACTCAAACTTAAGTCATCAACACAGTAATACCTGCAGGCCACTGTTTGGTAGTAGGAAATGGGGATAAGATTGTACATAATTTGTATTCAACAACATAGATAAGTAACTCTCTAAATTTAGGTACTAGAGAGATAAAATACAAATTGGATATGGTATGGTTTTTAGTACCCGCCTGGGTAGCTACCATCCACAATGCCAAACTGCCGCCATAACGGCGTTGCTGTGTTCCGGCAATCACCTTTGAAGAGCCAGAAGTATTCTCAGCGAACATGCTTCACCATCTACGTCCTCATCGACACTTAACATCAAATAATATCGATGTTAAGTATTAGCCCATTACAGAGGTACTCGTATTGTTATAATCGTATAACTAATACGCACGTTAAACTTGTTAAATCTTTGAGAGTTGTCTTAAAAAAAAAACCATTATTTCGAAATATTTCGTAAAGAACGCAAACAATACGTGATACAATAAACTGCGTTTCAAATTTATTACGCGTTCATTTCAGCGCGTCGCGCGTACGACAAGCGTTCACGGTAATGGCGGATCAAGTGGCCCATACGTCAGCACCGGCTGCCCGGAGCGCGCTGGCCAGCGTTTAGGCATACGCACAATGAATCGACATCTTTATTTATTGACAGCAGGCTAGAATTCATTACAGTCGATTTACTCTATCGCAGCTCATACATCTTGTAACGAACGAAAATTGCCTCCGAATTTACACAATATATTAAAAATAGAAATATGTATAATGTTTGTATTCCAAATAAAAGGAAAAAAAATCGCCAAATTTACGAAATTATAAATTTTACTTTGTTACTATTTCATTTCTCTATTTTTTTTTTTTCACTTTACTATATTACTATTTATATATATTACTATTTAATCAAACACTCATGTACTGCCAGAAGAGAATTCATTCCCCTAGTTATGAAAAATATGTGTATTCAAGTTTATAGTTACATTACTTTTAACTATAGCGTGAAACATTAGTTTAATGACGCGAGAAAAATATTATAATTTTATTTTGTTTCTATTAAAAGAGTATATAATTAAATTCGTCTCGTACGAAGTAGTTTTAACTGTAAGAACTGCATAAACAGAAAAAAATCTTTAATATGTCTTAATACCCAATTTAATAACCTTTTTTTAATAGTATAATAATACAGGGGTGGTCTTTAGAATAAAAAAAATCACTCTCAATTAATAAAGACAATAAGACGAGCTTAACTGTAACTTTAGAAACCCTCTGTTATATAGCGCCATTTAATCACTTAAACTTGTACGCCAAAGGACGCTAGTGCGAATTTCTTGTGAGAGTTTCCTAACTTCCCGACCAATTAAAGTGTTTTTGCGAAATGCGGCGTAGAGCATAGTTCGTTACAATTAAAACTTTTTAAACTAAATGCGTTTATATAATAAAAAAATAAATCGTGAGTAGTGGGCTAGACATATGAAAACATATTGAATTTAAACAACAAATAGGTTTTTTTTAATAGACTAATTTGACATGGCGTTAAGTGGCATTAAGGCCATATATGGCATGCCTTGAATGTTCTGGCCCTACAACTATGACTGTCCAAACACAGCAATTTTGTTAAGAAGGCTGGCGGGAAGCGAAGCCAAAACGGTAAGCTGTGACTAAGCCATCTTTTAAACGTATGCTCTAGGACCATTTGTTATTAGAATAACCTAGTTTTTTAATTATCACCTTTCATTTCCTTTCTTTTTTCTTTTTGTATTTTTTTTTCATTGTGCACACTATTTTTTTTATACAAGTCTACATATTAAGAATGCCATTTGGCATTAAGTCCACCTCATGTACAAGTTAGTGCTATAAATAAATAATATAAAAATATAAAATAAAGGTTGACACAAAGTGGTAGCTGGTCAGGATGGTTCCAAAAATTCCTACCACTATCCAGATTCCATCACTCGTGTGGCTTAAAAATCGAAACCGAGAGCTCTGTGTTACAATGCAAGCGGAAAGCCAGTGCGCCACGCAGGCAGTCAAAAACCTTTCTTCTATATAAATCAATCGTATATATGAAACTGTTACCTATTCAAAATATAAAAGCGTAGCGAATTAGAAGAAAACTATTAACAAAGAACAAACACAAACAAAATAATGACGAATGCAATGAAAGGCTAAATAATAAAAAAGAACACTGCAAAATAATACATTAATGTATAGAAAATAAACCTTTTTTTTAATTAATTCGTAATAATATTTCAGGCAACAAATTCATCTACATTAAACCGGAAGTCAACATAAAGAGGCTCGATAGAAAAGAAACAAAATGCGCCGCATCGGAAATTAAAAAAAAAAGTCTTTACGTATTACTTTCCCGCGTTATTGTACAACACAATACAAAAAGGCCCGGTTGGCTTCGTGAATATGAAGGCGGTAATAAAAAGCCTTCTTATTTGCGAAAAGCTTTCTTAGCGTACATATTGTTTACTGTTTTGCATAATTCCATTAGGGAAAAGGCGTGAGGAGGTATAAATATTTGTTTCTCTCAAAAATAAAGATATCCCGGTTCACATTACGTACCCAAATTAACTTATGGAAGGCATTAAGTGTTTTAACTGCCTATGAGGTGCAGTGGTTTACCGTTTGTTTCATAAAAACATCCGAGGTTCTAATCCCGAGTCGCGTGAGTAGTGAAGTTTGGATGGTAGGTTTTTTCTTCACAAATACACATGCATGCCAAAAAATGTTCACAACTACAAACACATATTTATCAAAAATTGAGAGAGCACACTGATTTCTGAGGTACGTTTTTACCTAGTTAAGGTGTCAGAACTTTTCCGTACTTGCGAAATGTAAAGTTTCTAATATATTATCTTTTATTTTTAAAATAATCATTATCTTATCTTTATCGAACTCGGATAGCTACCACCATGAACGACATACTACCGCCATAACAGTCACATGTTTGAGATCCAAAATTATTGTGTGTACACGCTCTATCTCCGGCTCCATTGTCACTTAACTTCAGGTGCAATCGAGGTCAAGTCTTAGCCCATAACCGACGAAAAAGTTTTAGTTTTAATGTTTAAAGCGTCAGTCCTGGACAAATATTAAAGTTCAATACAACATCCGTACTCATAGACACCTGCGGCGCTAAACGTACCGGATTTTTTGGCACGCGTAACGTGTCATTTCACGGAACATTTAAAAGCGGCGACCTGAAAAACCTGCAGGGCATTTTATTTTTACAAAACCATTTTGAAATGTCACACTTAAAATAAAAAAAAAAGTGAAAAGAAAAATTGTGTACGAATAAAAATGACTGGGTGATATTTTGTTTTGGAAATGTAATATTTGTTTAGTTATTTTATTATGAGAGGCGAAATGTATACGAATATGTTTAGCGATTCTCTTGTGTACTTCAAAAGTATTCTTCAAAGACATTTGCTGATTAAATCATACCATATCTTAATTAATGTATAACCGTTAAAAAATTTAATATCGTTGTATTAGATACTACTGCAAAGTTATTTTTGTTTTTTTTTTATTTATATTAACAATCCCCGTGTTTCGTTCGTCATAAGCGAATGATGTACAGACATATTATGGGCTTAGATATAAGGTACTGTTTTATTACACGATCTTGTAAACAAAAAGCTTATTCTGCGAAGTAATTACATCTTGCATTATTATTTATTTACTTTACGATTATACACATACACTATCGCTTGATTTTGTCCTTTTAGGCCAATTTGCTTCCTTGTTTTGCCTTTGACGTAATAAAAAATGTGTATAGTCTCTTATTTTTTATAATTGGATATAGGTAATAGCACTGCAATTTATACTCTAAATATCAACCAAGATCTTTATGTACTTTCTAATTATTTATCTATTTTAATTAATTTTACATTCGAATGAAAAAGATATAATGATAAAAATATAATGACTTGTATCATCTTATTTTTCAATGGAGACAAGAAAGGTGGTTCATGAAGCACAATGGTGGAGATTGTTAATGTTAGTAACTCACGTTTTTATGATGATAGTATTGCCAGTTTGAATGGTGGTAGAGTTTTTTCAAACCCACGTTAATCTTGCTGTGTTACAGTTTTCACCTACTTCACTATTTTCGGTCTAATTATCACTTAGCATTTTGTAGAAACAAGGTCAAGAGATAATCCATTCCCAATAAAGAAACAGTAAGTCTTGATATTAAAAAAAAAACAGCATTGAATAAAAATAAACCTGAATACAAAATCCTACAGGAAGATACGAAATTTTTCAAAGCAACGGATAGTATTTTTATTTTCATACGTAATTCATAATCCGCCGCTCGGCGCACTAAATTCAACTTTATGACGAGCCCAGTGGCGACCTCTATAAAACTGAATATACCGTGGTCAAGGATTATTACGGTTGACGAGTACATTACTGTAACAGAATACGAGGTGGTTATTATGAGCTTCCTCTTTATTATATACGTGTAGCGCTACCGGCACATCACACGCATGATTGAAATAACTTTTTTTAATTGAATAAAGAGATAAGAAAAAGTCGATTATACTGATGCTGAGCGATACGGCTAGGTGTAAAAAATATTTTTTAAACAAGTATTTGTCTCAGCTTATAGCCGAGATAATGACCTCGATTTCACTTGATGTTAAGTGACAATGGGATGCCGTAGGTGGTAAAGCGTACTCGCCCAAAATACTTTCAGTATTCACATTTATGCCTGTCGGAACACAGCAATACTGTTATGACGAAAAATTAGCATTGAGGGTGTTAGCTAGCCAGGCGAGTTCGAAACGCTTCACCTCCCATGTGAACAGGAGTCTTTATAGTTCATTCTCACTGGTATTTTATGAGAAAGGCGGGAAGATAGTGGATACCAACATTGTTATTTGATATGAGATCAACGAGGTGAAACGCATATTTTAGTATAACCTCAACCATGTATGGGCCAGCCATATACTTCTTCCAACCAGAATACAGGAAAGAAAGAACAGAATTCCAACAAACAAAACAATCATTAAAAACGGACCTGTTAATGAAATAATTAATCATGGTCGACTAAAGATAAGAATAAAACAATTCTAAAAACTCCTTGGGTAGGTTAAAAATAAATTTTTTCTATCCGCAACCATCATCTAAATTTTAATATTTTATTACATCAACGTTAAATTATCTATAATTTTTGTTTATGGTTTTTCTTATACGCGCTATCTTCAATCATTCAAGATAATCCTTTGTATACACAGCATAAATCTATAACGATTTTCGGTTCAAATTATTCAAGAAATTAATTCAACAGTTAGTAAATAGACGACAAATCCGACAAGGATTTAAACTATTTCCCCTGTACTGATTAACTACTTAATGATAAATTACTTTAGTCCCCCGCGATTGAAAGTTATGATTGGCACACTCAATCAACTTCATTGGTTGATCTTTGCGTATATATATTTTCATATATTTCATCGGTTATGGGCTTGCATTAATACTTGGCCTCGATTTTTTTCATCTTTTTTCCTGCACCTTATCAGTTACCTCGCGCACGTTGTGATTAGGGCGAAAATCATACCGCAGGGCTGTTTTTTTTTTCAGTTATGGGGTATAACATTTTTCCTTGATTTCACCTAAAGTTAAGAAGCAATTAGGCCCTAGATAAGGAAGCGTGTTCGCCAACAATACATCTGGTTCTCATATGTATGACTGCCGGAACACAGCAATGCTGTTATTACGGCAGATCGACATTAAGAGTGGTAGCTGGCCAGGTGGGTTTGAGAAACCTTATCACCATCCAGAGTTCACTATTCCTATGGCCAGGTAATCAAATCCAGAACCTCCCCGTTACAAGACAAGCGGATAAACTACTTCGCCACGGAGGCAATCAAAATATTACTACGAACTTAATCAGTATTTGTATTTATATCCTTCTCCTCTCCAATACTAATCTATGGAAATGTTTCCGATTTCCTAATTATAGCTTCATCATTAAAACTAAATTCTGTATCCAGCAAATAAAACTTGAGAACAGTAATATATCAATCTGTTATAATTGCTGTTTTTTAAAACTTTTAATGGACTTATAGCATTACAAACTAATTCAGATCTTTTAAAAAAATATTCAGTTTTAACTGTTATCAAGGAAATATATATATTAAAAAAAAATCACTTAACATAAGAGTTGGCGCAACTGGACTGAATCTAAAAATTAGAAGAGGTGTAGACAAGAGCTACAATTTAAATTCCTAAAAGGCAACGTGGATAAAATAAAAAGCGGTTAATTTTAAACAATTTGCAGTCGGACATAAGTCGATTTGATTTCCCCACTGTCCACGCCGCAGCGGATGTGAGGTACTAATGAATGTAGACACAGCATTCTAACAGAACGTCCTCTTCCTATTTACCGTTTCAATGATAACTTTGGGAATTCTCCGAAATTTAATATACAATTTACAACTCGATAAAGGTAATTTATCTGGCATAATAATCAATCAATTATAATAGAAAATATAGAAAGAAGTCATGATAGTCATTTGAAGATGAAGTCATTTAATGAAGTCATGATGTACTAAAATTGGATAAGAAACATCGCTGATGATATTAACCCTTAACGAACTAGCGTATTTTTAGCATGACGACAATTTGATCCACAATTTTTAAGACATTTTAATTTAAAAAGTGCGGGAAACACAATGGTCGATTATCTCTGATATTTGTGTGCACAAACGAAGTTGAAAGAAAATAACTTTCTGTAACATATTATGCTGCTTGTGAAATGTCATACGCTTTTTTTTTATTTTATATAATGCCTCTTATACGGCGCCATTCGTTCGTTAAGTGCGAAATTGTCTACACTGTTAGACACTTGTTCAACTGCGGACTTATAATGACAATACTAATTAGCGAAAATCGTGTGCATACATAAACTTACATTGCGGTTTCTGGGACTCACGTGTTTTTTTTTCAGTCGTAGATGGTCACAATTTGTGAAGACTCGATTCACAACGTTTATCAAGTGTTTACAAATCGTTTTTCGTGGTACATATCGATGTTCTCACGACATTTTCCTTCACCAAAAGCTGGAGTTAGTATTCATTTATTAAATTTGTATAATGCGAATATATAACGGACTATCGTCGCTTGGAAGTGAATTCTAACATATATATATATATAT
>DWQX01003144.1:0-18918 GCA_018245475.1 Pharmacophagus antenor
AGTCCAATATTGTTAATAATAACTAAGAATTTAATAGGGATCAATGATCTAAAACACAATTATTATTCATGTTTAATGATGGTTTCCATTGTCATAAACAAACCGATACAATTAGCGGAACACAAAGAAGAAAACAATTATTAATATTTATATAATTAGACTTAAAACTTCTCAAAAGCTACGTTAAAAGATGTTTATCAGTTTCTTACTTCATGTCTGATTGTTACTTGGTTTAATAAAAACGTTATTATTTCCATAGCCAGCCCTTTTTAAATGTTCCATCTACGTATTATGCCGCCATAATACTATTTCATATTTAATCAAGATATCATACCATTGCGATTTTATCTTCTCCCAAATGCTTGTGATAGGATTCTTTAAAATATGCCGAAATTTCTTAGAAAATTTAGTGTAATTTTCATTCTTAATGTTATTTTTACAATGGCGTTTTTCGTGAGATCGCAGAAGCGGTAGCCTTCGACCCCCGGCTTCCCATCTTAATTCGGGTTCAGTGACCTGTTGGACCCCGTAGGATTAATGTCCAAGGGGTCGGCAAGACTCGCCCGCACAGTAACATTAAGACGACCCCTCGCCGCCATCTGTGACCCCCATAAACCCCTTCTATTTAATAGGCTGAAAAGAATAGGTCTTCATTGTTTTCGTTTCTAATGGCGCTGCCGATACACCGTTCGAACTTGCGTACACAGAATGGTATATAACATTTTATGTAACTGAATATCAGCACAGGGGGAATAGGTAACCCTTCTAGGCGACCGGAATTGAATTTAAGAATTAATAAAGTTTTTTGCTAAAATAAAGATTAGAATCATGACAACAGAACAGAATTAGGTTTCATCAATAAACTTATAACTTTTTAAGCTTATAAATGTTTTATGTTACCGTCTAATATTTGATTAATCAGTAAATAAAAACAACATATAAGATAACAACTGATTGATGTTGAATAGAAATTATATGAGTTGAAAAGGCTTACCTTATTAGAGGAATGGTGTGAAATAACAATAATAAATCATAATTAATACTAAAATCTTGAGACATAATCAAAGAAAAAAAGGTTGAAAGATTACACAACGTTATAACTTTTATGATGTATGTTAAATGGTTCTTACATACGTATTTTTTCATAAGTGAGCCTTAACTTGTTCATCACTTTACTTAACTTTTCACCTAATAGCGCTTCTTCTATTCCAACTTATATAACCTTCAAGTGATCGCGATGAAAGTTAGAATGCCTATATATTATAACATAATAATATTTTGGTTATTCACTGACTTTTATAATAGTTGTTATGAAAGTTAAACATCGACTGACATAGAACGTGGTGTACTTTATAATACTAGTTAGACAATTAGACAATAATGAATAAGCAACAATACAAACGGCTGTGACTAAAGTAAACGATAATTAAATTTTCATCTACCTTCCCCATTCCCAGTTGTTATTTGTGGGGGCAACAAGAGACCCCACTATCAGACTGTTTGCTTTTGTAACTAAAATTAGTTTCGTTGCCGACCCTTCCGGGAATGAAATTATTCCTCATATCTATATAGATATACGAATATCTACAACAAAGAGCCGGTCTCTAGTTACTCTATTCAATTATATAAAACTGGATTCGAAAATGTTTCAAAAAAATAAAACGTCGAACTATTTTGAATGAAAACGTTCTAAATACAAAATTAAAAAATAGACGAAATTCACATAGTGAAATATCAAGAGCACATTTTAGATATTAATTAGAAACTAATATCAACTAGGCTCCAAATGCTACGTTGTAATAATATAGTTCAAATAGTGGCCGGTCGTGTTGATTGTTGAAATGAAGGCAAGCAATTAAAACTTCTTTGTGGCGGTCTGCGGGGACGACCCGGGGGCTAGGAGGGGGTCGCAGGGGGTCGCAGGGGGGGAGGGGCACTTGACGGAGTACGTAATTGGAAAAGTTTTACTCCGGCTGTGCCCGGCAAGCAATGATGAAGGTTACTTGTGTCAATTCAGTGCTTTGCGTTTAGTTCAGTTATTAGTTATATACCACACCCATGTAGGACAAGTTTAGTCATGTTTAAAAATAGTCCACTTATTTGTTTTGCTTACTATACATCGTGATTTCGTTTCGTCATTCCTATCAGGAGCAGCCTATGTATTAAACTACTAAAAAAAATCACAATTCTTATATCGCCATTTGGGTATAAATATAAAATTCCTTGAGCTTTTTTTCAAGTCAACCGTCGTCATTATCATCGGCATTTGAACTTTTGAAACCGAACATAGGCCTCGCATCGGTTGATCCTACAGACATCTCAAATTCCAAAATGCCTTGAGATATTGGATGTTTCATCAATAATGAGCTAACACTCGACCTCCATTTCACACGATGTTAAATAATTATAAGTCCGTAGAAGGTGAAGGGAGCTCGTTCAGAATTTTCGGGCTATATGTATGTGTCTCATATATTATATAACTACCTGAATACATCAATGTTATTTTGGTGGCAAATTGACCTTGAGAGTAGTAGCTGCCGAAGATTGAACAAAATCTACAGCCATTTAAGTTTCACTAATCATGTGAACTTGAATAGAACCCCCTGTTACATGATGTAATTTAATAAATCTTGCTGTCATTATTTGCACGTACACAATCTTTACGTCATCATCTTTCTATTTCTATTTCATCAAGTCCTCCTTGCACAATGAAATAGGAGCCATGTCGTCCAGCTAGGCATAAGGGGGTGTGTCCATTGATATTAAAAGCTCAGTTTAGTGTCCCCTTAAGACAATAGCGAAAACACCTATAGACTCCGTCCCGTGAACAAAGGAGTCCGCGATGAATGGGTAGACATAATTAAATTCCAAACATAAATACTTGATATCGTGTTTTGTGTTGTCTGATAAAGATGAAAGCTTCACCTACATTTGTTTACAAAAGGCTGCAAGTCTTTGTTGTAACGGATAATATGGATACAAAACTAAGTGAATATGATGTACTAATTTCAATCTTACTGGTTCTGTTACAACATCGGAGAATTTTATTTTTATTTTATCAAATATTAAAGCCGAAGATGATACAGTGTTCTTGCCTAGAAATGCTGGCTCTCATATCCATGACTAACGAAACAGCAGTGCTGTTATGGATGTCAGATTAATGCTTTGAGTAGCTTCGAAGATAGGTTATGTAAAGAATTTTCTACTTCTGTCGTCCGTGAATTGAAAAATATGAATTCTACACATACATTAGTTTTACACAATATTTTTTACGCACATATGACCTCGTCGGGTATTTTTTGGAATTTAACACATTATAAAGTATTATCACTTATGGTTATTTCTTTAAGAATCTCTTTAATGAATACATTTGAATGAATATATTTATATTGAATACACGATCACTGAAGGAAGGTTAAATATAAATTTTCTTTTTGTCATTCATATGTAAATACATTAAATTACTGATTTAACGATGTTTAATATCAGGTGAACGTTGTACACGTCTCGTTATTAAAAAAAAAGGTGTGCCACTTATAACATTACTGTCACTGAGTCAGTTCTCAACGTGGTTCTAATTTGTGCTCCTATTCCACAATTCCCACTAGGGCTATGGATCTATTATTAGTGAAATTAGGTCATCGGTTAGTTATTTATGTGTTGTTTTTATAACTTAGCTTATGTAATTATAAAATTAATAAGCGCTTCAAAGTTTTAGACGCGTAATATATGGGAGGAAAATATTAACGAAATATAAATTTCAAAACATCCTTGACATCATGTTTGACTGCCTCCATCGTTACCCATATTGTATCTTATAACTAATCCCATGCTTTTTAGCTTACTAAATTCCAAGGCCAAATAAGTATTATAATATAACCATACATCTAGCTATCATTCTCGTATTGTCAATCTGCTACAATCTTCAGCCACATTGTTGTTGTTTCTTAACATTGTGTGAAATCGAGTGTAAATATGTGTGTTAACCCATTGCCGATAAAATAATATTTTTACAAATATCTTCTGCATATATCATATATGTAATTTAGAAGCTTCTTTAACATTCATAAAATATATTTCTGAATAAAAAATGCACCGTTTAGTTTGTAAAACAATAATTCATGACGCTTCTGGTTAATCATGGATATTTGACAGTCAATTATATTAAATATTATATAATTAACTACAACCATTAGTGTTTGGGCAATTATCTTTGTAACTAATGTAGTATATGTACTATAGACTTATTTGAAAGAAATAAAAGCATATCATGTCATATGTTAAACCAAACAGAGGAGAGTAAACGCGCACGATAACAAATAAATGTGAATTTAAACACGAAAATTAGAAATTAAATGTACGCGTGGAAAATGAGGGCAAAGTAAATAAAGTTGCGGTTGATACAAGCTACTTATGTTTACACGTTCTAGTGTTTAATTACGCTGTGTGTATTTACGGAGAAGCGAAAACTGTATCACTCGGCCTCTGGGTGTACATTATCGGGAGTTTGTCTCTAAGAATGTGGATTTATATATAATTACACATATTATATATGCTTCTATAAACCAAAAAATAATTTAATAATTTTTGCCTCGTTTGGTAATATTATATTATTATAATATTTGTGATTAAACAAAGCAAATTATCATATTATTTGTTTATTCATTGAGTCATGTAGTTCCGCGAAGAAACGAATGAATCAATAAATTTTATATGTATGGTTCGATTTCCTCAGCACTATTGTGGACTTGCCTTAACGTGAATATAAGTATGCATTAATGACAAGGAGTGTTTTGACAGGCCGCCACAGATTATGTAGCAGATGAAATGTCACTTTACGACAAACTGGCCAAAGATGGCATAGGGACAACGGAAATGGTGAACTTATGTTAGATTACCGACATAAGCTTAGGAGGACTTGACGTCGTTACAGTATTAGCTTCGAGGCTTACAAAGAGACCTGAAATGCGAACGTTAAAGGATTCATAGAATATTCTAGTGTGATATCATATGCCTTAGGAGACTGGTTATGGACTGACTGTTGGGTTTGAAGTCATAAGAACTGCTATAACTGTATACACATATATGTTTATCAAAATATATAATGAATACTACCAGTGTTCCTATACAAGCAGTTTCCTAGAAGTCATTTTTGAATTAAGATAATCGATTAATAATATAATTCTTTTTTTTTTAATAAATTTGCAGAATTCATACATCTAACAAATTATAACAAAAAACATCGTTATAACTGTGTTCTTGTTTGTAATATTTTAATTATATATAATAACACCATATTCCAAAACTAAACTATTTTTAAAAAAATTATAAGCCTGATAGATCTAACCTCAAATAGTATTTATTTATATTATATTATATGTAATAAAGAACAAGATAGTTTCAAAAGCAAAACAAGTAAACTCCAATAACGTCGATTCAATAGGAAAACTCAGTCACATTTTTATCTAAAACGATGTTTTACAGTTTTTTATTTCTATAGTGAGAAAATATACGACAAGAAAATTTTACTACGTTGCCTGTTGTACGTGTTTATTATAATGTTCACAAAAAGTTACAGGAGATAGTATCATGTTTATGATTTGTAAGATATAAGAAACCCAACATATCTCCGTTAGTGAACATAAATAAGATTTTGGGGACGAGATGACTTTTACCAGTATATTGACGACGTGTTAACAGTCAACTCGTTATTTTAACGCAAATTTACCGAACAGCCCACAATCGTTTTTACACGTGTAACGAATCTAACCGACAATGCATGTAAAGAGTACCTAACTGAAACTCATCGAAAATTCGCACGCGAGGAATTCATTAGAATAAATTTCGCCCGCCCTCGTTAAACTAAGGCCCAAACTAGCAAATTAATTATAAAAGCCGTCAGTGCAAGGCACCGTGTTCGAACCCATCTGAGACGCACAAAGGGTGGCCTTAATTTAGGACGGGCCCTTTCACCCTTATCGCAAAGTCGGATCTCCCCACCATCGATCTTAAGGGTGACTTGACCCCTCAGGGGGAGGGATGAAAGAAAATCGCGAGGGTGGCTTTAGATTATTTTCGGGGCTCGACGACCGTTGCCGAGTAAGATTATGTGGGGTTAGTTTTCGTTTGCCATGTTCCTTTTGTATTTTGAATTTGGAATATTTGATATGGGTCTGTTTGTATTATCGCGGTACTATTTATATACAATAAATGATCAAAATTTTAGCACGCACATAAAAAAATAGTTTTAATTGGACTTTGTTTCAAATGAATGTTAATGAAATAAAAAATACACATATTCACAACTTAAATGTCCTCACAATTACATTATAAGTTTATAATTATTTAAATTCCAAAACTTATTATAGTATTTAACAGTTTTTTTTTACATTCATTGTTATAGTAATGAGTAGTTCAATTTACATTATAAATATCTCATAATTTATTTATACACACGTACCCAAAAATCTTAAAGAAAATCTCGAACACCTTTTTGTTCATATTATTTTTTTTATTATTTTCATTAATTTTTTTTTTATTTTAATTAGAATGTTCCTACATCTCTCTTCCTGTTTCCGTTACAGTTTTACAGAAACGTTTCTGCTACATAAAATATTCTTTTAAGTAATACACATAAAAAATATTTCATACTTAATTTAAGGCTTATAATTTGCCCTAGCTTCATAAATATTTAACAGCTCTTAAGGTACAAATTGGCACCTTAAGCCACGTAAAACTCGGCGACATGCAAGATCCGATAATAGCTGAATTGCTAGGCCAGTCACGAATTCCCCACGTACGAAAGTCGCCCCAATCTACAGTGCCGGAGCTATCGCCCCAACTGCGTCATCTACAACCATTGCCATTCGTACACTGAACGTTCTGTGCGATGCATTTGTTGGTGCCGCAGTACATCGCAAGCGACGGATAACACATTCCGACATTTTTGACTATACGGCCGCAATTGCAGTTACATATTGAAGGGGCGGGCGTCATCTTAGTGTGGGTGGGACATGTCTGTCCAGGGGGAGGTTTGGAGGGTTTTATTATAGGTCCGTCGAGCGGTCTGCGGCTAGGACCCGCGCTGGGGACACTTCTTACGGCTATTGACGGAGGGTTACCATGTTTAGGAAAGATTTAAGTCAGAATTTCTGAAACATATAAATTATAACATTGCTACGCTTGACGACTTCTTTGTATTATAATCAGACATTTCCGTTATAAAATATACCATAATTTACATAAAGAATGTGTTGAAAAGTTTATAAAGAAATAAACAATGTATTACTAAATTCTATAAGAAAAACTATTCAAAACTGCTATCAAATATTCAAAGTTTAGTCTAGTATTTGTAAACTATAAATGACATGCATTGTTGTGAACGTGTTTACATGTCAAGAAATAGGAAACTTGTCGGAACGTATGCACTGCATAAAGCAGTTCTCTTTATTTATTTTCTTTTTAAATACGTTAGCGATACGCGATTTGTTTCATGTTTTACAATGCTACGTCGCACCGATGCTATACAATGTCAAATTAATTTTCGTAGAGACTTTTTTTTAATAACCTTGTTCCCTTAACATGTAAGAATTATATTCCATCAATTCTTTATTCTTTTCTCTGCTCCCTTCAAATCATATGTTCTCTTTTACTTTCCCATCTTATTCTTTTTTCCGAGTTATTCTTAAATTACTTATTCTTAGGAATTAATTTATTAATATTTCATTTAATCATATGCTTGTGAACTCATTGTTATATGAATTACAACATTAATGAGAGATCCAAATGGCGGCATCGCGCAGCCCTATTTGTTATCTATCCTGCTCATCCTCGGACCGCGTTTGGGTACAAGAAATTACATACTTTAATCTTATCTCACGAGTGAAATAGAATATTAAATCGGGCTGTCGGCGACAAATGGCGACCGTACTAAACAACGCGGGCTCGCCGGGGTGTACCCATTTGATTTGACGGCACGGAGAGTTTTGCGGCTTGTTGTCCTTAATGTCTTTAGGAATGTCCTTATTAAATTTACCATCAAACACTACTGTTCGACAATCGAAAGAGAAATGTGTCCCGGTTATTTTATATGAAAATCGTCTCGAAATAATTCAAGACATGTTTATTTTTTTTTTATTTTGAATTTATAGATGTCTAAGACGAATGAAAAAAAACATTTTACGCCGACTTTATCTTTTATTTATCTAACAGAAATGGGGATAGGTAGCAAATTAAATTTTCTAATAATTAATTAGGTAAAGAAAAATTTATTTCTCCTCAAAACACAAAAAAAGGTTTTCGACAAGGATACATTACAACGAGAAGCAAAATTCGATCCTATTCATTGTTGGTGTAGTTAACTGTTTTATATTTCACTCATCCAAAAATTATGTTTAGCGGTTAAAAAAAATACAAAAGATGTTGAAATCATGGTAAATGTTACACAAGTAACATAAGCTAAAGTTTAATTTACAAAAAAGAATATCTTAATTTATTATGTACACAAATATTTTTAATATTACAAGTTGAAGTACATAAACATTTTATTTTAATCGTTTAATACTAATAAATGTCAATATTTATTTGAATTACTAACGCTAAGCTTAAAAACTCGGTATCAATCATTTAATATATCCTTAAACGCGGCAATCCCTACGGCCGGCGACGCGCAAATATATCGCAAGAGCGCGGGGTTTTCGCCCACTTTCTCCTTATCCTACCCCCTCATCGCCACTATAAGCCCTCAACCCCAAACCGACCCCTCCTACCTATAAACATCGCTAAACACAGTCACACTGGCGAAATTGTAAAATTTCGGACTACGGTACGGTTTTGTCTCTCGCTAAGCGAGCGTCAATTTGTTAAGATAACATTGTTACATTGGCCCACCGGACATTATTTACGGCTGGGGAATTAATTTTAAGGTCAGTAATTAGACGACGCCGGGCAGGATATTGGTCGGCGCGAGGATCCCGATTGGAAGTCCCTCTCGGAATCGGGGAGACTTAATGGGGATGAGAGGCAATAACTTCTGGATAGTTCGTTAAAGCGGAGGAGTTATCTCATTGCGTTAATTTACTTCTGAACATTTATATACATAAATGTCTTCTCACAATTCGCTTGAAATTAATGAAAAGTTTTCTGATACTAAATGTAATAAAATCCATATAGCCTTAATGAGCAGACTGATAGAGAATGTTAAAGGCAAATAAGTCTTTTTTTATTTCGTTTTTGTAGAAGTCACAATTTTTTTTTTAAAGAATATATAAATGTGAGAACGTTGACGTGATGAATTTCCGTAAAAAAAATGATGTGTCTATGTATTTAGTTTCAGCAGATGACTTTATTCTTATAGTCTATATGTAATTGGAATATCGAATAAAAGTTACATTACTGACAGATTGTCATAAGACTCAGTTCCGAGTATATTTTGCAATAATTTTTCAGTGCATTTTTTCCCGAATCCAATAAGGGTTTAAGTTCTGATTGGATTAAATGTGGGAAAATCAATAGCGTTCTTTCTTTTACTTGCTTTTCATTTGCAGATAGTTACATAATATAGTCACTTCTTTGGCTCGTTGAATGAAACAACTTATTTAAGCAAATTGAAAGTAGTGTTTATTTTACAATGATATTTAAAATGTTGCTGTTAAAGTAATAGAATATAGCGTAGGTGTATAAGTAAAAAACGTTAATATTACACCAACCAGGCGCATATGAAACCTATTTACTAGATAATTTTAATTAAGATCATTTAATGTTCAAGTTTCGCTAATTAAAAACTATGGTGTAGAACGATTCTTTCGCCTCACACGCTTGTACTATAGGCTGGCTATTTAACATGTATGTAAACTAAATCTAGTAACGTGCATCATTTTCAGACGTTTTTAAACACGCTACCACATTTCAAAATAAAATAAAAGTAGATTGGTAATGATTCATACATCGATAACATACTAAGCAATATGAAGATAATTTAAAACGTTATTTGTTTAAGGATAATTCCTAGGAAGTATTATATAAATGATTAATTCGCACTACCGCGATAACCTAACGCGCGTAGGAATAACGTTAAAATAGTATCAATGAGACATAAATTCAATTAAGCACGAACATTAATATTCTAGCACCGTGGTCGTCAAGTGGCGTTGGGGGGATAGTGCAGATCGGTCCCCCCCTCCCACAAAAAGAGAGGGAGGGGGGGTGTTCGAATGATGGCCGAAATCCACGTTTTTAGGCCTACAAAGCTTTTTAGTATGGCGTCCGCGTAGGTTTTGTGGAAAATTTTGACGCGCTTATTTATAGTCGATAGGTGCATATGTCGACCGTATTAGTTGATTAACGATTGATTATGTGCGCTATAGGCGGGCGAGTGTTGGGCGTTACGTTAATGAACTGCAGTGGAATCCTTTTTGTTCATTATTTTAACTTCAATTCGTACATTACATTATTTTTAAAACGAATCATGGTATCATTTAATAGTTAAATACGATTGTAATAATATAAAATAAATTTAATAATAACAAGTAAGTTCTCCTTAAGCTTTATACAACATTTAGCATCCATCCAACACCTCCATCAACTCATTTAACATAAAACCGGTCTGGAATTATTACAACAATGTAACTGACAAAAGCCGTAGGGGTTTTGGTTTGAAGTAATGTGAAAAAGTCTTTAGATTTGATGTCACAGTTTGTTTTCATTATGAATAATTATATAGAATTACAGCTACATTGATTAACTCAATCTCAAGGTCATGAACCTCAATGTAAAATAAAGGCCCAATGACCAATAAAATACTTTTGTTAATATTGCTTAGTAAAAATTTTTTCTATGATACTCTCTGCGTTGCATGTTTTTGCATGACATACAAATATGTTACGTTATAGAATTGAACATCAGTTATGAGGAACAAGTTTCACCTAATTTTAGGGAAAATTCTTAGTAGTAGTAGTAGTAATTTTTAGTAATAATAGTAATACAAACAGATTGTTATTTACATGTTGGTTTTGCCGAAGCGTGGCTGTAGCGATCTAAGATCATATTATAGCATCTGATTCTATAATATGATATATTCTGTAATTTATTCCGCATTTAGTGCACACTGGCTGGAATAATTATTCTAGTTTTCGTTTCATAATTGGAATGTGAAATATTAATTGCAAGTGAACAGATAACTTTCGACGTTACATCGGCGTCTCTAGCTCGCGTTCGGCGTAACAGATTAAATATGAAGTTTCGTAATTACACGGAGATAAGGGTGAGTACACACAGCGGCGATAACAATTCGAACAGTGGCGAACGTAAAGCGGACACCTCGCTGCTGACGCGCCACTATTAATCATAGAAAATGACGCGGCGCATTGTGCGACTCCGCTCAACTCAAAATTGTGAAAACCTACCCCGGCGCGGCGCAGGCGGACTAATAACGCGCTCCGCTCACACTTCGGAAAATGCCCGCTGGGGGGGTACCGTTCGCACAAAAAAAAGTAAAACTATAAACTTTTTTTCTAAACGAAAATTTAAGAAGCAATGCCGATTTATTGCCACCGTACTACTATGGTTTACTGCTGACCTATTCACGCGAAGATCTCGGTTTTGATTCCGAGGACACATGCGTAGTTGGGATAGTTGTAGGCATTTTCGAACCCTCCTCGCTAACTCAATCTGCCGCCTTAAAAGCATTGCTAACTTCCGGCAGTCATTCATGTGAGAGCCAAACTATTCACCGTCTAAAGCCCTGTTGTCACTTAACATCACGTGTCAACTGAGGTTGTCAGCCTATGGTGGTAGTCAATTAAGACATTTACTGTAAATTTAAATATACATAAAGCGCAGGAAGATAAAAGTTAATCGTGAGTTTTGTAATTTCTTGGACGGAAAAAAAACGAATTTCCGCATATAAAGCATTATGCGTTCAAGTTTTTTTTTTTTTGGCGACATGGCTTTATAGGCTATTTTATAATATTTTTTTGTATTCTACAATCATGCATAAAATTACTAAGGATACGAAGAAAGTCATTCAAAAATGTCCGTAAATCTAGTATTGTAGCGCAGTTTCAAACAACCTTTTTAAACAATAACGGACTTAAACCTTTCACTTTTAGGATTGCGTACATATTACTGAGTACATCTCCACCGTCCGTCTGTCTTTCTATACTTCTACCTGTCTGTCTATTTGTCTGTCTGTCTGTAACCGGGCTCTATCTCATGAACTGAGACAAGTATAAAGTTGAAATTTTCACATATTACGTATATCTATTGTCACTATAGCAACAAATAATAAAAATAAAAAAAAGATTATTTTTATTATTGTCCATTTATTTTACATTTATTTTCTTCAGTACGATTGTAAGGCCTTATGAATAAATTGATTTTGATGAAATTATCTTAAAGACACAACGTGGTTCTTCTTAGCTATAATTTGAATATTTTGTTTCATATTCAATATATTGTATATATCTGTTCAGTTGTTGAGAGATTATCAGATACTTTCTGCCTGATATCACTTTTCAGAGATCAATTACAGTTATTTTGGAAGTTTATTTTATATATTATTTTTAATATTAACGATTATTCCTTACAGTCTTATAAACATACAATTTTCTATATGTCTTCTTCCATTACATAATCCGCCATAATTTTTCTGGTTTACATTTTTTTGATATATGTGTTGTACTTTTTGTACGTGTAGACATTTTTAAAAGCAATTTTTTTATTTGCTTTTATCTATTGTTCCATCGTAGACTATTGAGAAATTGCATCGGATTCATAAAGTGTTTACTCACTACATTATATAATATTCATATACGTCTATTGCTAATGGTTGTCTCTTTTTTTTTGTTTCATTTCTGTTTTCCCCGACCATACCACGGCTTGACGATGACGCCGCGCGCGTGTGTGCGGCGGGCTCCGCGTGTGTGCGTAACGCGTGACGTCCTGCAACCGACGTGATATATTGAGAACTGCGCCAAAAATCGCTCCCACCTAGTTTACGTAACGTAACATTTTGCGTTACGTTTCGGTGCGTGAGGCCGGTCATGAATATTTTTTTATATATTAATTCTATTTTTCCTTTAGTACTCACAATTTATTTTTAATCGTCGTCTAGAATGAGTTTCTGTCCTTAGTTCATATCTTTATATAAATTTTTTATAGTTAAATTCCAAATATAATTTTAAGATGTTGATATTTTTTTTTATTGAAAAGTGTATCTCAAAGTTGGTTGAGTATATAAAGAGCACTTTCCTACGAATTACAATATATAATATTGCAGTAAGTAACAAAATTACCAGTACTCAAAGAATGGTCAAAAGGAAAAATGTCAAGAACAAAAAGAAATAACTCACATTATAATTTTAATTTATTATTTACTGCCATTTTTATTTTCTTGGAAATATATTTTACATGCTGACTCAGATTGTTTATACTATATGCATTGTCTCCGATGCTCGAAACCTTTTCATTCTACTAAAACTTTATAGCATTTTTGACAATACTTTCATTTGCTTAATACTTTGCTCAAAATGTGTTGTAATATTTTAATTCTGTTTTTCTAGCCATTATGATAAAAAATTACACTAGAACATGTTATAGAAATATCTAATTTCAATACATCAATTGCGAATTGTATCCGGAACATGATTACCAATTAAATGTCTGTACTGTTGACACGGCCTAACAAACGCGTAACCAAATACGTTTGTCAATCGATTTTTATAAAATAACAGCCAGCGGGTAACCGATAACTAGTAACCGCTTCGTAATTATCGAAAAAGCTCGACATTTTAACGTTTTGAAACGATTTGCGCGCGTGTGCTAGTCAAAATAAATAAAGCGAAATAGCGCATTGGTTCCACTTCGGCGGCTATCTCATTTGCGGTTCTCAGAGGAGTAGTGCCTATCTGCCTATATTTCCAAATTTTATACCTACAACGAACGCGCCCCTTTGCCCGTCGATGTGTGAGTTTAGTTCCCGTTTGTACGTCAGGCCATTTTACGTCGACCGGTGCGTTCGCGAATTGTTCCCTTGGTTCACTCCGCGTTTTATATATCGAGAGGTGACCGGGACGGGTCAAATTAAAATTGTCTGCGCCGTAGTATGAGTTAGAAGTTGAGCGATAGTAGAGGGTAGTTCCACCCCCGTCGCGTCATCGCACTGACTATTGCGCGTGTGTTAGAGAATGAACATTTAAAATGCCCACCCCTTGACGATCACTATGCCGCCATTTTGTTTTTTTTTTAATGATTTTGTCTCCTTATTTTTTAAATTGATTACTTTATTGATTGAATTATAACTAAATTCTCTCCCGAATTTTTCTTCACGAAATTTTATGTGCAATTTCGTGAAAATTGAGGGAGGTTTAAAGTACAACCTTTCTTAAGTTGATTCTTGCAAAATATTAGCAAATAAAAGAATGCTTTCCTACAAATTTAATACGATTTCATTTTAGTGTGAATAATTTGGCTTAGACAATCTTTTCCATCGCCTCGATAAAATTTATATAAGAATTTAAACGTTATCTTTTATGGAAAACTAGATAACTACGTAAAAAAATAACTCGTTATTAGAATATACAAGTAAACAAGTTTAAATTTAAAATTTAAATGAAGCAAAACATTTCACTATACTTTCTACTACAGTCATTTTCTTGATTTTTTTTAAGTTATATGGAAGTACTTTCTCGAAAATGTACTTTTTGAAATGAAAAAAAAAAATACATTAATACCGTTTTTTTTTTGCGTGCTACAATATTACACACAGACATGCACATAAAGGCGTTAAACTTATTACAATCAGAGTGTATTTATAAAAATGTTCTAATATTTAAATTACTTTACTACAGATAAAGAATAAAAGTAATAATTATTATAATAAATCATAATAACCCTAAAATCTTAAAAAAACAAACCTAGTTTAAAGTTTAGAAATGTAAAATAATTGAAAATAATAATAAATAATAATTAGTAATAATAATAAAGCTGGTAGAGTATTCATAATGGGTTAACTTCGTCTATATGTCACATTTTCTGTTTAGAATAGTTGTTATTAGTGAGTATTAGTAATATGTACGAAGTTTTAAATAGAAATAAATGAATAAAACAACGAACCTTTAGACTTAGGTCTTCGATACGAAGTGATGTTCCTCTGGTGTCACAAAAGGTGTGTGCGGTCCGATTGAACTTTCAACATCACCAACAGCGTCACATCACTAGCTTACCATCGGATCGCACCGCATGGAGCGAGCGTCGCGATGGGAATGTAAACATCGCAAACCTTAAGGCCAACGGTCATTTTGTTTTCTCACATAAATTTGTATTTATTAGCATTCGATATGGCCGTGAGAGGGCAACGAGCGGGTCATCCCAGGTGAAGGGTCGCGCAGACTCCGACCGGTTTTGTTTGATTCTTGAGAGGAGAGAATGCGCAATCCTGTTGATTTTTTTTCTCCTTCTTAGTTGTTTTCCCCTGACGTGGGTGGTCAGGGATCCTGTTAACGTTTTATAATTCTCATTCTTTTAATTATACACTTCTAACATTAATTTTTTTCTTTCATTATATTTGTTTTACACCTATTTTATCTTCTATCAACATCCTATTGTTTTTTTTTTTGTTCTAGTTCTTATATATATAACAATTATGTTCCTGATTTTTATTACATTTGGACTTATAAAAAATATATAGTTGTCTTCGTTTACACGCTTGTAATCGTTTTAAATTTGAACCCAAACACGCTTCTCACGTCGAAGATGTGTTGACTATTTTTTTACGGATACATTGGCGTTAGAGTTTGATAAGTCGAGAATTTATTATATCAACTACATGGGCTTTAAAATGTTACTTGTACACTTACTGAGTAAAGAATAAGTTAAGGAACGGGTAGGTAGAGTTAATAACTAACCAGTAATGAAACCATAGTTTTTTCCAAAAATAAAGAATCGGATATTATTAAAAACTCAAGAAAAAAAAACAACGTTTGAACTGAAAAATTTAATTTAATTTATTTTATGGTTCCATGCCCAAAGAGAGACAGTGAGAACCCTATTACTGACACTTAGCCGTTAGTTTGTTTTTCTGTCCAGCTGTCAGCGGGGTCTATCTCATGAACCTTGATGGATAGAAATTTGAAATTTTCACAAATTATGTATATCTATTGGTACTGGAGCAAAAAATAATAAAAATAAGATAATACGTACAAGAGACTTAATTACATAAGCGTTTGTGGTACGGAACCCTCGCTGTGAGAGTTTGACGCGCACTTAGTCAATTTCTTATGTTTATCAACCAAATTTGTGCTTGCTCAGTAAAAATTAATCCCTGACCATGCACAAAAAGTAACAAAATAAAGATGGGTCTGGAATTAGTAAATCAGTTTAAAATTCTTATGCGAAACACACGCGGTCCGCCATAGTATTATATTATAGATAATAATATGTCTAATTATTTTGCTTAGAGATAGATTGAAAGAATTTGCCCGAAGAAAAATCTACAATAATCATGTTAATATTAATTCTTCAAGAATAGAACACATAAAGAACTTGCTTTATTAATAACTCATTATCTATACATGTTGATATTTTCTAATATGGTATTAGTTGATAAGATTACTGACATGTTCCTATTAGCTATTTAAAAATATCAATGGCTTAATTACGAGACATTTTCTATAAGTATTGTGCTGCATAATAATTGCTTCATATATTTTCTTTATGAGATGTTAAAAATTTGCATCTTTTTGCATTCACGTAACGTGGACACGTTCTTCAGTAAATCTAAGTTGTTCGAGAATATAGGTACCATTAGACAAAATTTTGCCTACACAGCAAAATTAGGAGCTATCAAATGAATCTAATTTTCTTCTTTCTGTTCGATAGATTTAACCTCTTGCTGAGTTTGTTTTGTCTGATACTACTGATACGTGGCATATATTATTTATTTCGGTCCAGTGTTTTGGATCGTGAAGGTTTGGTCATATATCAGTGCTGTCCTTTTTGGTGTTTAAAACTCTGAAGGAGGTATATAATTTCTAAAATATTACATTCTTTGTACAATATTTAGTTTTTTAGAATCAATGTTTGTTTACGCGCTTTTGGATATAATCCAACAATAAATCTGTTTTCAATTGTTAAACAATATATCTTAGTCCATTTCATGTCTTAGAATTAATAAGGTTTATATAATCATATTTTTTATTGCTTTTCTTTTTGTGGATGCAGCTTTTCTATTGATTCTTAAATTACTACACAAATATTGCACTACGAGTATATCGCTGTACTAATACATAATCCGTTATAAAAAACAAGTGTTGCTTCGTTGATGATTATCGGCAGACGTTTTTTACTGTCAAAGTGGTTCTAGTTCCGTGAACGATGCAACAACTAGGAACTTTAACAATAAGACCGTTACCAGGGCTTAACGACGGATCAATTAGTCATGATTGCATTCCAATTAGATTTGATTAAAACCGCCTATACCTCCTGACTTTTTATATTTTGTAGTCAATTATGAAGTATAAATTATACTTAAATATCCGTCAATTATATTATTAACCAACAGTCGGCACATACCAAAATGTCAATTTCCAGAACTTTTCGCTTAACAATAAGCGGGTTATAATTAAACTTATTTTAAATACCATAAAAACATAAATTTAGTACTGTGATGTCTCACTGATATCACATTATTACAGTCATCAAGCCAGTATATTTGGTGAGTTAATTGATATGATGTCTAAGTCATATTATTAACAATGTTGTCATCATATACTAAATAATGCCAAAATTATAAAAAATGCAAAATTAATGAAAGTTGGATCATTTTTGATGATAATTTAAGTGTCAGTAATAAACTGTTTCATACTTTGTGTGTGTGTGTTTGGGGCTTGGGCTAGATTTTGTAAATATTTAACAACTTTACTAAATAATTAATATAGTCAACTACGTTTATTAAATTTACTTAATTTAGCTTTACTTTGATGTTCAAAGATTTTTTTTTTAATTACCAACTTCTTCAGGAACGTGTGTCTTCAATCAACATTCTTAAAAGCGGTACTTGTCAATTAGTCCTTGTAAAAAGGTTTAATGACGACAATGTCAATATAGTCAGCTGCTGTCCCAATTCTGTGCCATATGCACTAAAACTTATAAATATGTACTATAAAAGTTGTCCCCCATAAATGCTATAAAAAACCCTTCTACGGACTTTTCTTGTTTTCAGACTAAATGGATATCGGAAAGTGAAGATTTTATAATCTGGTATAAGATTTTTATTACTGGATTTGTTTTTATATTATAATAATATCATTTTACATCATTACTGAATTATTGTTAAAGAGAATATATTTTATAGTTGTGAAATGGGTTAAGATAAGCTTTTGTAAAAAATAAAAAAACAATTTAAAATGTTCGTATTTATTTCGTCGAATCAAAGATGTATCCAATAAGAAAGAAACATGTAACTAAAAACTAATAGCAGGTTGGACAAGCACCACCACGTCGACCGATCTTAACAACAAATTGTCTTCGAGAAAGTTGACAAGATCGACGAATGCCACCGCGTCTTCTTCCAATAGATTCACTGGAAGAAGATGACAAACCAGAGCCTTGCTCATTAATAACTATTAAAGACGACGATGGCTCCTGATAAAGGTAAGGTGCAAATGAATTAAGCCCTCTATTACTATAATTAGAGTCAGAAACACTAGAATCAGAGGAAAGTGCAGCAGAAGCACTAGATGCAGATGATCCGGAGACACCTTCGTTGATAATCACTGTTTGTCCATTCTGTCCGTTCAATGAACCGAATCCGTATCCATTAGCAGCAGCCGCAGCGGCGGTGGCAGCAGCAGCAGCGGCTTCAGATGATCCGAAACTATTGCCGAATCCACCCAGGCCATTAAGTCCGGCACCGTTGGAACC
>DWQX01003145.1:0-18914 GCA_018245475.1 Pharmacophagus antenor
AAAATCAGTCAGGTGGATCGGCTGCCTTTGAGTAGGGCTTAAGAATATAGTGGATACCGCCGAAGCCTACAATTTACGCCACCCGACCGAGATAGGCGGAGCACCCGCGATAAGATCGGTACGGAACACCGGGGAATTTTGACTACAGTCTAATTTAGTTAAGTCTCTAATTTGGTTCTGGATGGATTCTGAATTTAAATGCGAACGGACTTTCTTACTCGCGAGCTTAAGAAAGCGGCAGAAGCGAAACTGGATCATCTTGGGTAATCTCTTTACGAATTCATGGTCGGATAGATTAGCTTCCAAGGCTTTCATATTTTCCGTAATTGGCACTTCAAATGATTGTAAAGACATTGCGGTTGTAAAAAAAAAATGTACATAAAGCGTTAACGCATCTTAACCTTTAATAATACAGAATGTAAAAGTATGTTGAAATTAGAAACAATCAGTTTATCACTTAGCGTAAATTCCTCCATTGCAATGTTGACATAATCGATAACCTGTCGATGCGGAAAAAGTGTAATCGGGTAAAGTTCGTAGAAAGCTACTCATTCAACGCGTCAACGATTATAAGAAACAAGCGGTCACTATGTAAACCTTTGTACACAATGTGCGCGATGATTCGCCGAACAAAAATTTAAGCCTCAAGGGTGAGATAACGCTGAGGGTGAGAATATTGCACGGAAAGAATCAAGCCTTGACGCCAGAGCATTCAAACGATCACAGAGATGTGTAAACTGGCATGACGTTTACGAGTCGCATGGAAATTAGTGAAAACCCGATAATAATTCAACTTTAACTGCGTCCGTAGACCAGTGGTTGGCAGCTCCTTTTGAATTATACCTAAGAATACTCTAGATCGCACCATTAAAAAAAAACTGCATAAAAGTCGGTTTAAGAGCTACGACACGGCAGAAACAGATTTACACGTGTGCCAAATTGACACTTTTCTTTTAGGTTGGAGGTACAGAAAAAAAGCAATAGCAGAAATTCCGCCGTTGCCGAAACCGCAGGTTAGGGTGAAACGTTTTACTTTTTCAATAACACAAAAGACCACGAATACGAAAAGCCCCTTTAACAAGCCGTCTCTTATTTGAATTTCTTGCCCGACTGGCACCTTATGCCAATCTCACACAAGAGCTCTATAACAACAAAGCGATAACAACTCTATTTTGTACGCCGTAAAACTTATTCTCCTCTATTCTTCTACTTAAGCTTTTATCTTACATTTTTATATCGACGCTTTCATTCTAAACCGTCCAAACAAGTTTATAGTCTAACAACTCGTATATAAAGTTTAAACTTGTCCGTTAGCCATAAAGCTAGTTGAGGGATTATGACTGAAGAAGCGTTATCACTATTTTTATTTGACTTTACAGCTACGACAAGCTATAGAGCCTTGTTTTTTAAAGAGGCTATTTTTTTTAATGTAGCTTCATAATGTTTTAAAAATATGCGTGAGTTGTTCCAAACGGCACAGTAATAGCCAAAAGAAATCCAACATCAAAGATATTTTCTACCGAGATGTTCACTCGGTGGTCCCCGCAGCGACATGATGGAACTAAAGATTCGTTTGCAAATTAACATCTCATAAAAGATTTTAAACTTACGCGATCTGTACACATTGTATTGTAAATATTCACTGGGTAAGACCGCGGCCGTTGCGACACGCGCCGAAACATTGAGGAATATGAGATTTCGCATCTAGAGAATATTTACGTGATATATAGACCCGAAAACAGTTTAAATTATAAAACGTTTCATTACTTCCGAAACAAATCAACCTAATCACACACACCAATACGATTCTCGTATTGAGTTTATGCTATTACTTTCGTACTATCCAACGTACTTTCATTAATGACCTCCGTAAATTTATTACGTACCTAAGAACTGTGGTCCGCACTGATGGTAGATATGTAAAATTCATTACAATCGTACTTACTGAACGAGAAAAAAAATATTAAGAGACATTGAATAATTCATACGATTGCGCCGCACCGGTGTATGAATAATCCAATATTGCCTTCGACGGAACGTCAAGAGTTTTAGATCAGGGCCGTGCTAGATACGCTTACCATTAGAGATGTTTTGTGATAAAATGGCATGTTGTTGGAATCATGAACGTAGTTTTGTGAAAAGGCAACTATACAAATAAACCGTGTTCATGTTTAGATGTCCGTATATAAAATAAATACATAAAACGACATAAGCTACTTTATAAACGAGAGTATCGGTAAAATAGAGTATAACTCCAACTTTAATTATAGGTTAATGAATGTAAAAGAAGGAATACGAGTTACGTGAAGAGATATATTTCATACATCGACCACAACCACTAACTTACGTAAACCCTTCCTTCACCCCTGAAGATTCCATAAGCAGTGATCGAGTCATACATTCATCAAGTATAACTGTGTACCGAAAAGCCACAGTCAAATGATAAATCCGTCTCGAACAAAGCACACATACTTAATTACTTACAAACTCATTAGGCGACAAGTTTGCGACTCGGGCGGCCGGTCTCGGAGTCGAGAATCGTTACGCGGGAGCAGCTAGTTGCCGCGTCGACAAATTCGCTAGCGCTTGCATATAAAGCGAGTAATGTGAAAACATCTCCAGGGATTGACCTCAGTGAGCGGTTTCAATCAGTTAAAGCCTTTATAGCTTTCGTTTGAAGATCAATCGGTGATATTTACGTTACAGCAGTGCCTTCATTAGGATTAAACCCAAATGAGAATTTAACGACGAACACCTAATACACTGAATACGAGAACGTCCAATTATTAATCTAGAACAGTTTTAGATACTGAGACTTCTCTGGATAAGAAACTTTAACTAGCAAGCGCACTGTTTATAAAGTATTAACAATTCAATGTTATAGTAATTCCACACACGCCACAGCCACACTATCCGTAACAAAAAAAAAAATCCCCTACAACGTTCACTGCACAATCAAAAAGCTCTGAAAACTATTCCAATTCCAAGACAGTTCCAATCAAGGAACGTGACTAAAGGAGATTGCTAATTCTACCTTCACTTTGTAAGTCCGCACACGTCTCACCCCACAATGTTTTTATGCTAGTACTTAATTCTGTTACTTTTTCATATTTTAATCTAATTGCTCAGTGCGCATTTATGGATGTGATTAATTTAGTGAATATCAATAAGGATGCTATAAAATTCGTAAAATATTGAAAAAAAATCCTTAGACAATACGTGCTTATGCTTCGCTACGTTTATTGATATAATCTCATTATGTTACGTTACTACTTCATTAGTCATGACCTATAAGTGAAAAATAGCGGCTGGTCCGTTAATGTTCAAGATATTGTTTTTTTTAAATTTAATTTGGTCATCGGTTGGTATAAAATGCTAGCAAATAAGGTTACTTATATCAAGATTGCTATCATAAGTTAGGAGTCATTTAAAAATCTATATAAATAATGATCATTATTTAAATTTGTTAAATCGACAAACTACAATAGGCGGAGCGACCATCTATCTATACAGAACGGTTCGAAATGAAACAGTGGTCTAAAGTCGTGCGCAATACAATGCACTCAAAAAGGCTTGAATCCGGCACTGGAAAAATATGGGAGCTGCTGATGATGGTAATGTGTACTGATGTATGCACAATCACCACTACACTGGGCACAGGCCTCACACAATGCCCCACGTAACTCATCTTCTACACACCTCCAATAAAGTACTTTCACTGACACACACATGTTTTGTGAATAATAACGCCACTTCATATTCGCATAAATCCCATAACAAAGCAAACGAACGAACAAAAAAACCACGCGCCGCAAATTAAACGGCCGCGGTGCGATATAATCTCATCGACCGAGCAACACCTCAACGCGGCTCCGTTAACGAGCAAAAAAAAAACAAAGCTCGATTCGAGTTCACTTTAACCAGTTAGCAAATTGAAATTTATAAATTTTTCACATCGCTCAATTGGGACGTAAGGAGATAAACCGATGACAATTTTTTCTCTCTCCGTCGCTGCCTTGTAATTAGTTTAATATTTCAATTACGAATTCATCGTCAGCCACGGCAGAGTGAGCGACTAATTTATTTAAATTGCGAAAGGGCGGCAAATCGTCCCGATCCGGAAGTTCGCACTTTATTTCTACTGAGACATGACGACGTCGACAAGGCGTCGAGTGTAGCTATGAGCGTCTCATCAGTTCCATTTGGTACGCTAAACAGCTGATTAGAATCTTGAGCATCCGTCTCGCTGTCGCCAGATGTTTAATCAACACGAAACGCTCAACCTTTGTTGACGTTAGGCTATAATTCAATTCGATTTGAATTCAAACGCACTGCCCGTTTAACTGTGAACAAAGTGGCAATCGTAATACTACATCAATCAAAATCTCAAATTAATAATAAATATTTCGATAAAAATCCAAACTAGCGACGACAACACTTTAATTTATGACGTGAAGAAGTCCAAAATTTATTATATTATACGTTTACTTGTGACATTTGTCTTTACTTTATATTCATTACACACAAAAAAAAAACATTAATACTTAAATTTGCAATTTTAAAACTCACTTTTCACGCCAAATTTACTGAAACTGTTAGATCATAAATGAGTTCATGGATGTGATACTTAAAACGTCGTGAAATGGTTTCAATAGGAATATTTCAATGAACACGTATCACAATGACGTCGGTAATACCGCCCAGTGTTATCTTGAAAATTTATTAGAGTTTCTACGGAACACTACGTCGTAGGCGACAATTTGGCCATCGCACAAAATGTATAACGTCTAATGCCGACTGACGATGGAATTACGATGTGAGCTCCATCTTCAAACACATTAACAAAAACCTTTGGGGTGAAAAAAGACGCATCTCTTTTGATTACATGCAGTTGGCAGTTTTACAATATATCTGTTGATATTCACCAAAATTTTCAGGCTATTAAATTATTTGTTGAACATAACTTTTTTTTTTCAATTCTGTCCCCACTGCAATAATTAACTTAAGGTGTTTTGCCAGAAGCTTGAACTAATTTTATCTGTTTTATTATTGAAGAACAAAAATATTTCATTTATCTTATGGCTACGCATCAAAGTCAAATTTTAATTAAGAATAATAGTATCACGCATTGAATTTATAAAATAGGGTACAATAGAAATGACTAACTTGAAACTACATATCACAAAATTATCACAAAAAAAAAATTATATGAAAGTTGCACACACGTTTTGATTTATCGGAATGACAAGAGCATTAGGAGTCTAATACCGCGGGTAAACGAACAGATACGCCCGGCTCACAACAATGTGGCTGCTTACTTAGCTCCCGCACAGCACTCCGCGCTGGGAGACTTACCAACGGCTAAGTCTCGAAAAGGTGAGCTCGAATAGATTTAGAAAAACAAACCCAAGAAATTATTAAATCAACGTCTTGTCGGGCAAGTAAGCTCTTAGTGCGACAGGCAAGAATCAACCGAAGCCTTTGTAATCCCATTAGTGCTCCCCCGGTCACGGGGCAGACTTGGGATTACAAGACCAAAGCCCCTTCGAGTCTGTCCCTTGCGGTTTGCATTTCGCATTGTCTTCTCGAGTTATAAAATAAAAGTTTGAAAACATTTAAACCAAAATTCTCCTCTATACTTTTCTTAAGAAGTTTTACTATATATTTTCATATTTAATTTCTTGGTTGTAACAACGCGCCAACATTTATTTAGGGCATTAGAACTTTTTCATTGTTTCATAATAAAGCTAAACGCCTGAGAAGTGCTTGTTGTTACTAGCACTACTGACTATAAAAAAGAAAACATAAGTTCTTCCTTTGACGTGAACATGAATTAAGAAATAGCCAAGAGATATTATTTTCACTTGCAAAATTATCAAACGGAAGTACAGCGAGGGCAGTAGATCAGTCCGGTAATATTCTTTGTAAAAATATTTTGTATTAGGTGAAATGTCAGAAAAAAATATGGATAGTTTATATAAAGCTAATGTGTAATTTATTTATTTATGATGTTCCGTTTTCAAAGAGTTTGATTAATGTGAAATCTTTGTTGTTTACACGTGTTTAGGAATCAATTAACATACATCAACATCAATATTATATACTTTTAGTTTTATTATTTCATGTTGCTGCTGAATCTAGCGAAATTGATAATAAAAAATCTTAAAAGTAAACTATCAATCAATATATTCAAGGTTTATTACTATAACGTAATAAAATAAACCGAAAAGAAATCAAATTAAATGAGGAATCACTAACAAACGTTTGTTCACTTTAAAATTTTTGATTACCTCGTTCAATCACGGGTATAGTTTGGTATTACATTTTAATAGGATTATAAGGACACTGCACTATAAGCAATTCTATTTTGTTGTTGTTTTTTACAAACACAAATATATTATTTCTAAAAAACAACAAAAACATCTCCATTAATTCCCGTCGTGAAAAATAGAAAGCAAATCAAAAGCAAAGCTATACAAATGAACCTCGGGACACGAGAAAAAAGTTAATTTTCATATTTCACGCCAATTTAAAGTCCCTCCCAAAAACAATCACGCGGTAGATTAAGGGCTTGAAGAGCAAAACGGCTGCCATTATTCTAAGAATCACTGCCGACGTCTTTATGCGGGCGCAGTGTTTTCGCAACATCTTGTTCGCTAACTCTATTTTCGTCCGGCCACTTGCTAATTGCTCCGTTCGTACAGTCCACTGTGATTGTAATTTGTTCAACGCAATTCCTTTTATAGGTCACGTTACGCAATCATTAACAATGAAACAAATGTTCGAGACATTAGGTATGAGGAGTAACATCGGTCCCGATCCCGTGCCTTGTGGCATACCATACGACTTTTCATCGGACGTTGCCAACTTTAAGCTCAGTCGCACAAACTACCGCGGACATTACGCCCGCAACAATAAAAGGCCGTGTCGCAATAAAACAGAGCTAATAAGGGCAAACGACGCGCTCGCGGCGAGCGTAGTTAAACGGCCGGAAAAGAGGCAACTGGCCCCATCGCACCCACTCGTTCTCCCGGGAGCGCAGAGCTCGTCGCGGAGAACTTTTGCCTTGTCATTCATCTTGTTCGTTCAATAGTCGTACGTCCCTATTGTGAGGTGATTTTTGACTTTAGCTCAATTTATTAGCTTTTATAATATGCATAAATCACGTTCATAAGAGATTAATCATTTTCTCATACCGTGACGGGACTACGACGTTAATCAAAGTTAATTAACTCGTTTTGGTTAGTTCTGTATACACTCGTTTCTGGTGCGAGGCAAGAGCGTGTTAATATTACTGTTTTGGGTTGAAGGACGATATTGTTGGTGAAATCACATGGTGTATCGTGATATAATAATACATCAAAAAAGGCGATAACTGCAATGGTGTTGTGTAAATACACTAACTAGCGCAAGGTAAACGTTCTCCTCTCATCGAAGCAATCGAAAAGTAATTCCCCAAAGTATTCTCTCTTTTTTTTTTAATCAACAAAAATCATGAGTAAACGAAAAATTTCATTCGTAAAATAAAGCCTCATTACAAGCATAGCAAAAAAATAACATTGAAAGCTATGCCAAAACTGAACAAACTTTCTGATAGCTAAAGGTCAAACGTCAGGCGTTGCGAGTGATCGAAAAACGAACTAGCATTAAAAAGAAAAACAATACAAACAACTTCTATTAGGCTTCGAGACATTCTAATCGAATCTCTTTCAGCAATTCATTGGACTACAAGAGAACTTAAATCGATTTTTTTATTCGTATTTTATACTTTAATTGTTACGAATTGCTGACATTTTTCTCTAAGTTTTTAGGTCGCAGAACCGATTTGCCGTTCATAATAAAAATCGCTGCATCAAAACTGATTCGGCCGATTAAAAGCTACGATGCCACAGGTAAGCAAGTCACAGTCGTTCAAATTCTAAAAAAAGCCCGGTTAAAACCTGTGAGCCCTACGCAGTATGAAATGTTTTCGATTTTGATATAACACATAAAAACTGTGTAATCAATTGAAATGTTAATAAATTTAAATGATTTGTGCCTGGGTATTAAAGAGAAAATGTGTCCTTTAAATATTATTATTCAGAATGAAATGACAAATATGTTTTATAGAACACTCTATATAAGTGGATGTAATTACATTAAATGCGAAACTCCGAAAGTTTCTTTTTTTGGCAGTTGTCAGGGAACGCCGTATAGTGAAATATAGTCGGTAATTAAACTATTGAACATCGAGTGTCCAATCTAATTGCACAATGTAATTGTGACTTCTAATAACTGCTAGCATCCCCTACTTTTGAGTCGACGGTTCAAATTTAACAAAATAATCCGGCTCAAAGCACAGTAGATTGGATCAGGGCAAGAGTTAAACGGGCAACTGTGGCGGGCGAAAATGACGGGAGTAAATCGATTACCGTTAAACCTTACCATTGGGCGTTGGAGCGGGGCGTTTAGCGGTGGAGTTTAATTAACGTGACGCAGTGATACGTCGGCCGGAAGGTTTCTCTTTTATTCACTAACTCCAGGGCAGTTGTATACCGCTTGCATTGTAAAGCGGAGGTGTCTGGTTCGACTTCCGGGTCATAGCATCTAACATCAACCCGAGTATTAATAGTTGTTGAATCGACCTATTACTCGAGTCTTTACCGAGTTATTGGCTGCCTACCGGGCGCAGTGATTCACCCACTTGCCTTGCCACGCGAAAGTCCCGGGTCACATGAATAGTGGAGTCCGATTGGTGGTAGGCTTTTCCGAACTCTTGCCTCGCTGGCCACAAACCACAATGTCATTCTGCCGCCATAACGGTGACAACCAAACCTCACACCGCACAATAGGAACAGAGCAAACAAACGACGAGCTAATAAATTTCAACGAGGACACAGAGCGGGACGTGTCAAACGACATTTTCTGGCGGGGCTGGGGCGCGTGTTAGCTAAACGCGGTAATCGGATGAAAATTCAGGCGTCGCTGCACGGATACCATTAGCTAATGTGATCTGCGTAACGCGCAACAGGTTCTGCGGATGATATCCGAGTCGACGACGTTAATTTTGTGTTGTTCGTGTAGCAGGAGAGCGTCGTTTACGATCGGTACTGACAGGCTGTAAAATTATTAAAGATTTATTCCATCATCTGTGGCAAAACAATGAACGCAACGGTACTGGCTATGCGGTGCACTGAGAGTGCGTGACCATCCTTAGTTGGCCGTTGGGTAAATACATAATATCGACTATCTGCAGACCCATTATTTCTGGTTGTTAAAAAGTAGGAAACTAGGAACAATGGACTTACTCTCCCTCTGCGTACTCTCAAGAACGTGTTAGGCCGTTGGTCTGAAAACTGACTGCAAGCCGACGGGTGCTGGGCGTGCTAACTCATTCGTATATTTGTGCACACAGTGAGGCAACATTTGACCTCAATCGCACGGGATGTTAAACTCACAATCAGTGCGTATTCCGAAGCGAGCTCGCTCAGATTACTCCCGCTCTCGCACGTGTGACGGCCGGAACATGGCAACGCTGTCGTGACGGCAGATTGATATCGATTTTGGTAGTTAGCCAGGCAAGTAAAGCCACTGCCACCATCCAAATCCCATTACCTATGTCGCCCCTAAACCGTACTAGCTACGTATAACAATGTTAACAATTAACCATTGAGGCAGATGAATTTCCACCGTTAAAGTGACAACGAATCTTAGATTATCTAAATGTTTTAGGCTATTATTCCCTCTACTAGAAATAATGGAATCGGAGATAGAAATAAAATTATAATCAAACACCAGAAGGCCGTCGTCATCTCATCCACATTTGCCGAGACGGTGACAGACGACGTAGCCCCGAGTTCACGCGGTTGTCCCATTAGCATAAATAACATAACAGAATGAGTGTGTGGACAAGTTACATAATGTAATTCCATTGTAATATCTATATGCGTTACGACGCTTTTTAATTCTAACGACGTGAAACATTCTTACGGGAAAAAAATAATGGCATTCGAATTTCTACAGAGCATTATTCAGTAATAGAACAACGTGTAAGCATTTTCGTCTAAATACAACAGGAGGATGCTCCCGAGCCATATGATTAATTGAATCTGGACGGTGGTAGGGTATTTCGAAACCACCCGTCTAGTTATCACTACCAATATCAATTTATCGCTGTGTTTCGGCAATCATACATGTGAGAGCTAGAAGTATTCTGTGTGAACATGCTACAACATCTACGGCCTCATTGTCACTTAACATCAGGACCAACCGGGGTTTTCCTTTAAACCGAAAAAAAAAATACCGTACCGTGTCTAAAGGTGATATAAGAGCTGTTGCTGCTGGACTCGGTGAAGTTTGCGCTGTTAGTCTTTTTGACGACTATTACAGCTTCATCGAAACTGGCCCACGGGTCCGGTGATCCGTGAGCTCTATATAAGAGCAAGAGATGCTATTTATAAATACATATCAATTCAAACATTGCTCGCAAGCCGCATCCAAAAAAAAAAAAAAATGACTCATAATTAGCGTAGGACGGATGTGAAAACGTACGTCGGAGTGGGCGATTCATAAAAATATCTCTCACACAACACACACACGTCACAAGATTTGAATGCAGCCGCCGGCTCTTGCAGCTATGGAAGGCGCGCGAGAGTTCCAATTTTGTTTAACGTGCATTCAAATGTTGTGCGAAATGAAACAAGATATATATATTTATTAAAGCACTGAGCGGTACTTGAAAAGGTTTTAATAATTTTAAGGTTTTCATTTTGAGGTCGCCCGTTTCCGTCTGCGAAAAGTGAAAATTGTTTTTGATGAGATTTAGATTTCGCAATAAACGTCTAGTTATATTTTCAACTTGTAATTTAATATTGACATTTAAGTTGCGGACCACTGAACATTTACGATTGTACCATTGTATTTTTATAGACAAGCGGCAGATGGCGTGCGTAGCGCACCGCATGCCTATAACATAGTATCCGATTAAGTTACGGGGGCGACATGAGTAGTGGAGACTGTATGATGGAAGGAATTTTCTAACCGGTTCAGCTAGCTAGCTTTCGATGTCGCAGTATGGCTGTGTTCCGGCAGTCATTCTATACGTGCGAGAGTTCTTCGCGTCCAACCGTTCCATTATCATTGAACATCGTGATGTCGAGGTCGACTGTTGGCTCGGTGACGATTAAATAAATATCAATCGATGTACAGTAAAGTAGTGCGCGCTCATTACGATTGATCGATTCTATGAGTGTTGTATCTACAATGATAGGACAATGAAGCAATTGCGGAACGAGTGTCCACGTATAGCCTTGCGAGCATTTTCACCTTTTCGCAAACGTATAATATTATATCATCGGCCTCTCTCCGAACTCTACTCCGAAGAACAGCACAGTTTATTATGGTAACCACAGTAAATGTCGACAACAGTTTTAAACTATTCAATTCACACAATGAACGCATTCGACGAGATTACTTCACAGCTTCTCCGTACCTCTTCGAACGGCTTCGTTCGCATAAGGTTAAAAACTGATGAAGCTTCTTATTTTGACTCAATCAAACAACTACGGATTTATATGGAGCGTGTTACTATACTACTAAACAAATGCATGTAGTTTGATATAATATATAAATCATAGTGTTTATAAGACCGACCGGGAGCGAAACAAGCTTAGTTGCAATCTGTCGCTCGAAAAATGCTGACGTGCCCCGTTTGGTCTAAACACGCTTACACAAAAGTGAGTGTTATATTTCACTCTATACCGTCCGGCGACACCGCGTCAGTGTTGTGCGAAGACTATTGGGCAAATGATAACTATCTTAAAACAATTAATTGGTATCACACGAATGAGTACTGACGAGAAATGACGATGAAATTAGTGAGCCTTTATGAACTGCATGAAAATAATAAAGAAAAACTAAAGGCACCGATTGAAAAGAACTCAACTATATGTGCGGACGCCAATCTTAATATAAAGCCGCAATACGAGAGACGCCAGAAAAATATATCGTCGAAGTCAACTGCCTCCCTCATGCACACAACATTTCACTCTGTAAGTTGTTCTAACACAAAACGTAAGCTCCCACAATGTAACTCGTACAAAGATCATGTAGATAGTAAAGTAAATGACCGTTTGTGATAGTTTTCGTACTACAGTTTTACTAGTACCCCGCCCGGGATCGGCTCCGTCGGATAACGGGACTGCCTTTGGGCTAGGCCGCGCGCTCGATAGATGCGCGGCTACAGACGCCGCGAAACTGTCCGAGATACGATCAACGGGAGAGATTATTCGTGCAATCACAATATACGATTTCGTCCGCTTCCAATGCAAGCTTGTGTTTCTATGTACCTACGAATGATTTAAAATTATTTTTCAACGTAATTTATTGTAAGTTTTAAAGTATTAATGATCAGTTTCGTCCTAATTTATGAAATTGTGATAAATTTGTTTACACAACGATAAAGGCTCGATATACAACATGTTAGCAACATATATTTGTTCTTGTTCTTTACGTACACGATCGTTTTCATTATCAAGTCGTGTGCAATAAATGAAAACAAAAATACTGTGTAAAAAGGAGGTGAGTAGCGACCTAATAGTATAAGAATCGGTATCGTGACGTCACTTGTAAAGACGAGCGGCTTATCGGTTAAGTTTATTCGTGCAATATACGAAACGAGCTACGTCTGGCGAGGACAAGAAGCTCTCATACATTTTATTAGTCGCCCGTAAGAAGAGATAAACAGACAGACATGTATACAATGATACAGCATATAGCAGCGTGGAGCGCGAGATATATGATGTATAGTAACAACTAGACACAAATACCGTGGGGTACTATGTATGTGACTATATGATAATAAAGTACTAGTGGTGATTTCGCAAAAATTAGGACTTATTAGTTAAGCGTGTTTTTTCAAATATTTTCAGCAAGTAATCTATTTTAAACAGCAACAGCACACGCAAAAACAGGTCGTATATATACGACAGCACTGGCAGGCTACAACATACTCTGACTCATTGTTTTTGCGAAATAAAATGTAACAATAACGAAGGACATTACGGTTTATTTGTAAGGGACAGCAGCGGATTTGCATTTTATTTTATTATTAAGGAAACAGAACTGACTCTCATGACGAGGACGACGGACAAAAAAAATTAAATTGATGCAAGTAACGTAACACGCTGCAAAACGCCGTAAAATCCCACGTAGTTAAAAATCTTTTAGTAATAAGTAAATAGGATGTATTTTAACCAAATTAGGCAATCACGCGAGGTACTTTTTACCAAATGGTAGAACCAACGATAAATAAGAAGAGGAGAAACCCAAAAGTTTAAATAGAAATAATTGACGAGGACAAAATTGTTCTCTTCCTTTCCCTGACACTTGAAGTAGAATTGCAAAAAATTGAACTTGAAGTAGAATTACAAAAAGAACAATAAAAATTTCTCTACGCCTAGCTGCTGTCATCTCGTTTGCCTACTTTACCTATAAAATAAAATCCAAGGAGAAAGTTACACGTGAAATCGACGACTTTCTCCTTGTCGACTGCTGATTAATGGAGCACCGCCGAGCCAGCGGGAAACCGCGACATGCTCCGGCGTCGGGGAGCGTTCAGGGGCCGTCTTGGACGAGCACGTGTCGGGTTTGAGCGGGCGGAAAATTTTACAAGCATCCTATCTAGGGTAACACCGTTTCGGTTTGAAAGGACATTGCGGAATAGAAGAATTATTTAAAAAGAAATCTAAAAGTACTTACATATGGCAAATGCTATCTGGATTATAATTTTATACATGATTTTTATCGGCACTTCCACCATGATATTAAACGACAATGAAGCAGTTAAACCAAAATTAATTTCCATGTTGTTATTTACTGCTGCCACCTACTACGGACTACTGACGGAACGGCCGACGTCACCGCGCGTAGCGAGGGATCGCGGCGAGATGATACTTTAGTCGAACCGTGTGCGCGATCGAGCAGAGCTCCGCGCCTGAACGTGTAAATTATCCCACACGTGTGATTACTGGAACCTGTGAACGGCAATGCTGTAATGGCAATAGACTGTCGATGTCCCATGAGAGGGGCCGGCGGAATGCTAAGGGTCAAGAGTGCGGATCATGTATAAACGGAACAAATGTCATAGAAATCTCTACTTGCGTGATTTATGCGGCAACACACAAAGGCAGTGTCCGTCGGCCGCATTACTCTAAAAAAGTTTATTAGTTTATTTATCACATTCAAAAATTATATGCTCTTGTCTACTCCCGTTATTATAATTACTCGTGCAGTGAGTCTTACTGTCGATATAACTTTTTTTTTTATAATGCGAATCAAGTAATCAAGACCTTCAACAACTATTTTTAATTTATTTTCTATCTAAAATTTTGACAAAGATACGAAAACGTGCAATTTCCCACTTTTAAAATTTAGTTATCGGGATCAGTGGTATAGACCAACACTTTTTTTTTAATTTATTCTCTCTATTTATTAGATTGATCATTACAGAAGGAGTTCCTAGAAATTATTCCATGTATGATGTGCAGATTATAGTGAATCCACAATTTTTTACGCTAGCTTAGAGCTCTTTATAATTAATTTATCTCGTAACTGACTAATTTTTTACGTGAATAAAGCAACACGCCAGTTGGTTGGGAAATAAGTAGAAAAATAATATGATAAATATTTCTCCAACATGCGGTGCTTTAATTCAGCCAATCCGTGCCTCCTCCCCCCTCCCATCAAATCAATGAGCGGGAGAAGCGCGGGCGGACTCCGTTCTTATCATCGTTACTTGGACCCTTTTTTAACTCAGGAACATGAGCATAGATATATTAGCGTGGATCGTATAAAATGTACCAAAACATTTTATACGGCAGTACTTTTATTAACACTTTACACGGTAAACAGTTACGAGACCACAGTAAGGCTGTTACAGCGGCAGATTGGCATTGGGGGTGTTAGCTAGCCGGGCGGGTATGAAATACTCTACCAGCATCCGAACTCCACTATTCCTGTCACCCGGGAAACGTACCCTGGACCGCTGCGTAACACGGCAAATAAAGTACTGCGCCACGGACGTAGTAAACGTAATTCATATAAACAATATTTAATGTATCGTTAAAGGTATCGCTATCTCTTGCATAAACCAATGAAACAAACTCGACGTTATTCCATTACAACAAGGTTTTGTAACGCGTTCTAGCTGCAACCCTATAGCGTGGAGGACGCACAACAAAAATTTAATTTGCCAATTTAAGCTTTCCCACTCGCAAATATTACGTCTATTAGGCTTTGAGATGGCTATTTAGTTGTAATATTTGCGATAAAGAAAAGCGGATATTAGTAAATTAACCTTTGTATCAATGAATAATGTGCTTCTTTAAGACCATATCGCCCGATGCTAGTAACTGAAATAAAGTTATATCGATAAAAAAATATCTTATGTAAATAAAATCAAATGTACGATCAACATTTATTTAACACTAGATAAATTCATTCTGTGACGTAACCTGAGAAACAATAGCATAAAAAAAATATAATTGTTCCACGAAAAAATTCAAAGGCAGCCAAAATATCTTCGGGCAATCTAGAGTTAAAAAAAATATTGTAATGATATATGCATTGATGACGCGAGCGGGCAATTTGCAATTATAAATTTAATAACCTAAAGACTAAAATCGCTTACACGTTCTCTCAGCAATATGTACAATTTGTATTAAAATCGAGGCGCACTTGCATGCCTTTAATTAAAAGATCCGACCCCGTAGAGCAACTGGAGCTGGCACACAAGGTACGCGCATGTAATATTGAAAAACATTTGTACATATTGAAAATGTATTAATGAATTATTAAAGTTTACTCCAAAATATGGCTTAAACAGTTATGCATAACGTTGCCTTTTGTCCACAAGCCAGTTACAATTCGCTGCATTCTCAATCCTGTGTGTGTGTAAGATCGCAAATGCACCATAATAACCGTAGACAAACAAGACAAGCTAAGCATTATTTTTAGCGGGAAAAAAAAAATATTTTTGACTTATGAATGTTGTTTGTGATAAAGTTTAGTGTATTACTTGCAGAAAAATAAAAATGTATTTAATAAAGCTTAAAATTGCAAATTTTTTTATTCTATTTAACCGATGGTAGATAGAAACAAACAAAAAGAGTGTGAAACCAATTGAAGTTTTATATATTTCCCTAAGGATTCGAGTTTATTTCTATTTTAGTGAATAGATTTTTTTTGTTGGTTATGGCCAAACTGTTGGCCTCGCGCTCGGTGCTCGACCAGAACATTTCTAACTCTCGCATGTGTCTGCCGTAACACAGCAAATGGTGGTAGCTAGTGAGGCAGGTTCGAAAAACCCTACCCCCGTCCGGACTCCATTATTACCCGTGGCTCGCGAATCGACTCCCGGACCTTCGTGTTACAAATTGAGATTACCACTACGCCATCATTAGATAATACATTTGTTACCTTTTCCAGTACAGAGCCACGTCATGAATACGTAATCTGAACTGGCGTATTTTATTTCGCAAAGTCAACAGAGTCCCGCGTCGTGGGAGTACGACCGGAGATGCTACCTCGGGCGGGCGAACGGGAACTTTACTCGTAGTGTCTGCGTAAAACGAGCTACAATTATTTGCGCGGAGAGTACGTATGGCTACAGGCGATAGCAAAGTTCGCGATACTGAAAAGATGCGATTACGATTCCCGACTATTTTGAGATGACATTAAGAGTCATTTTCGTAAAAAAAAAAAATCTGTTTAAATTAATGTTTTATTTATTCTGTCATTATTTTCAAGACTAAATTTTACGTATCAAAATTACCTTAATAAGTTTTGTAACGTATAATTTTAGTGTTCACATGTTCACGTTACATCGAACACATTGTACGAGTGCTACAACTTTGTACTAATTACACATTAATTTATATTATTATGAACACAGTATAATTATAACCTTACAAAGTATTATTAGAACCTCAATAGGTAGTATAGGTGAGTATTCATCAATCGACAGTTCTCTACAAGTACACTATAATGTAAGTGACAGAGAAAAGATAAATATTAGATTCACCAAAAAAAAAAATGTAAAGTATAAATAAAAACAATACATACTTTAATTCCTAAAATAAAAATATTGCTGTCAAATAGCAAGTGTTTTAAAATTCACACCTGTGTTTAATTCAATCATACTATATAGTACAGTGTAAATAAATATTAAGCCCTGTTCTAAAAATATAACATAAATTAATTAAAAAAAAATACTTGCTATAATTATTTACTTTTTTTCAAACAAATCGCTTGGCACGTCTGGTTTAGTAAAAAGCATCCAGATGTACAAATCGATGTAGGCAGCATTTCGTTGTAGCGTAATATCAGAGCAGGGCTGTCGTAATACGAGATTTTTTTGCCAAGAAAATTTAATTAAATATGAGTGTAAGGCACGCAAGCAGCTACATACATAAAAAGGTTTCGTTACGTATACAACTCGGACATATTAAATAGCTCCCATTTTTGTCTACAACGGTCCCACCATATACCCTCCATATTCATCATCATCATTATCAGCCTGTGTAGAATACAATATATCAGCCTGGTTCAGTCCACTGCTGGACATAGTTCTTCCCCAATGCCTTCCACCGTATGCGGTCCTCTGTTCTGCTCATTCAGCCGCTTTCCGCTGTCCTAATTAATCGTTAATTGATATTGAAGCCATAAATGGTGAAATGTGCTCTCATACGTTTGTATGACTGCCAGAAAACAGCAATGCCGTTTAGCCGACAGATATTTAGTAGTGGGTTAGAAGAAACTCTATCATAATCCGGACTCTACTCACCTGGCTCTCAAACCGAACCAAGGACATCAGGTGAAATTGAGATTAATTGCTACCCCATAAAAAAAAATTATCACTAAGTACACATAGTTCGGAATCAGTCGCGACATTGCTGTTACATATAATTTCTCTATAATCACAACAATACGCCACTTTACGGCCACATCCAGCGTTATTAAGCTTCCGTTACTTGTCTTCGCGACCACCGCATAATTCTCAAAGGGTTGCAATTCGCATTGTAGCGGAGCGCTAATACGAGCCCGCGGGGGAATACAACGTGAAATGGGGTTTCCTCGACCCGCCCATGGGTTAAACTAAGCGAACAATACTCAACCCGTGAGCCGAGAAGGCGACACCTTCGGATTCCAAGTATTCTACACATGTAGTGAGATAGTTTAAACACTATGTGTGTCCACAGAGAACTTTTTCAACAATTCCTCTGATAATGGTAATTATAATCGATACAGACTACTATAGATATTTTTTATAATTCAGTACAATAACTACTGACTGTCCCGGTTGATAGTTGACTTTTTACAACGGGGGAAAATCCTATCATTCGTTTCGTTAGCTAAGCACGCGAGGTCGCGGGGAATAAATATTTCTCCAGATATTTAAAAATGCAGACGAATGTTCTCCGAACCCGCGGCCGCCGCCTAGCGTCAAATTACAGCTTCAGCTTAGATGTGAATTTATCGTGCCAAGCGTTATTGTTGTACGTAGGCGTAGCTCGTTCGTCCCTCCTGAACACCACGATCGTATTACGATGGCATCGCGATTCGCCGCTACACGCGGCGGCCGCGTGCTGTGCGTTCTACCTCGAACGTACTAGGTTCGTTAGGAGATCGTAATTCAGTCGTAATGTTTGCGATTAACCAAGCATTTGTCTGCAATTATTTTTTGGTTTTATTTACTTTGTTCAACCGTAAACTCGTCTACGATAACATTATTTTCTGTTTTTTAATCATATTACATCCGTTTTAATATAATTCTCAATACAAGTACATTCGGTAGCTATATACAGTCAACTAAAACTTTTAATAGCGCATATGGTAACTAACCGCAACGGGTCATTAGCCCTCTTACACAGCTTACT
>DWQX01003146.1:0-18904 GCA_018245475.1 Pharmacophagus antenor
ATATATATATATTAATATATTCGTATATATATTCATATTACATACATATATGTAAATGCGTATTATTACTATATATATAGAGGGATAGGGTATTAAGTACTTGCTATATACGTAGAATAGCGCACAAGTATGAAGCACATATTAGTCCTTCAAGTTCACTGATGGCTGGTGCGGTGTGGTGCAGCGGCGCGGGTTCGTAGGGCTGCTAAGATCCGGCGCGGTTCAGACTCGGCAGGCTGGTGGCGAGCGCGGCGATCGCGCCAACATCCGCCCGCGCCACACAGACTGCGATGGTTCCTGCAGCTCCACGAACTCGTGCGCGCCCTCACACCGGCCCGCCTTTTCTGTAACGTCACAATTTATACTGCAATATCACAAGCAACGGTCAATCGCTGAGTAACTCAGGTACGTGTAATTAATTTTCACAATCGTATCATTGAATGTGTAACATAACTGCAACGGATAAACATTATGTATTTTACCTCCCAGAATAATTCCTTTGAATTAAAAAAAAATTAAACATAACCTGTTTAACCGAGATTATTTATTTTATTTATATTCACTGATCAAGTAAATGACTGCAAATATTACTGGTATATAAACTCCAATACACATTGATTCAGCTACGTTTTTGAACTTCGTTTACAATATTTTAAACCTTTGATTTTAGTATTTTGCCACATTAAATCGCTAACAAAACGACAACAATAATTAAATTAGTCTATAGGGCGGGAGCATCACACGGAGTGGGGATGCAAGCCATGCGCTGCCTCGGCCTTTCACATCAAAAGGAATTTTGCAACGATCACTTTAGTCGGCACGCATATCTTATAAATACTACATCGAGTTCGACGGAACGATTCTCTTAAGACGAATTCATACACAATGTTTACTTCAAGATTGTGTAAAAAGTATGGACTTTCGGAAATAAAATTTCAGTCATTAAATTTTTGACATCAATTTAATTATGGTTAAGATGTTATAATAGAAGTTTTTTAAAATTATTATTGGAATTAAAAAAAAACACTGCATTCAGTCGGACTCGAGTGATACGCAAGCAAAGACGTACCTTTAGAGAGCCTGTGATTCGCTAGAGTAGTAACGGATGTAGAACCATGCGAGTTTCCGGTACATGCGATTACAATCAGAAAGTAAATTCCAGATGTACATAACTTAATTGAAATAACTTTTGCCTATCGTTATGTTTGACCGGTATATAGGCATTTGGCTTATTTAAGATTGGTTTAGAACGTTACAATTAATTACATTTTGAGTAATTTCAATGACTTTAATAAAATAACAACGAATTATCAATTATCATGAGAATTTACGATAAATAGACAGTTTAGAAGCGTTCGGGTGTGAGAGAAGAAAGGTTTAACGACCGATAACATTAGGGAAAAGAATCACATCGAAAACATGTAACATGTAAACTAAACAACTTCAACCCCCCGACGACAGAAACATTTTACTTTAATTTTCCTGAAATGATTATGAACTTGATGAATGCTATGAATTAAGTAAATAAGTAACCTGCATGTATAATGCAAGACACATTTCGTCGGAGGTTTGGAATACCATTTTTTTTTTTATGAAAACGTCCATTTAGTTATAAAAAACAGGCAAATACAGCAATCTGGTTTAGTTAGATAACTTTAAAATAATATTATTTATATGTAGTGTAAATAGTACCAAATAGACGCTTCCATGACAGAATTAATCAAAGATTTTACTCGGAGTAGGATACATACTAATCCATCAAATATTTAGACAACATTTTTAAGGAATTAAGGAGATTCCGCGGGCCCTACGGTTTTCATGAGCCAATCAATAGTTTCAACTAATGTGCTATTTAACAAGCTAACATTAGTCGTTCTAAATTTTGCAAGTTAGGCGGGCGGATCTCTCCCCACTAAAGTCTCACAAAAATCTCAATTTATAATTATGTTGTACAGATTACTGTGAAACAGTAGCGTAAGGGGACATGCACTTTTATTAATTTTTTTGACTTACTCATCTACTGTCCTGAGTAATGATGAACTTGAACAGTTACTGAACAAACGAAAAAATGCATTAATATCATGAAATTATTACAAACAAAATGATTTTTATCGAGGTAAAAAATCTGACAATATATTCCCAAGGACTGTTTTTAAGAATGTGATGACTGCAAATTGGATAATATTTATTTGTTTAGTTATCGACGTAATGATCAGAAGTTTAATATTAATTTTTCAGATTGAACTTAAAGTTTTAATATTGATTGTCTAAAATATTTTTGGTTTAAAAAATTAAACTATTTTAATATTTTGTGCTGGTTTCATGGGATAATCACATTCAAAAAGCCTGAGATTAATTTCCATGAATCCATAAAAGCTGTATTTTAATTGAAAGCTCTTTAGCTAGAAAAGTACGTTAGTGACTTTATAATTTTGTGTATTATAATGTTTTGAATTAGTCAAGTTATGAAAACACGAGAAGCGCTTGTGGTACAGCAACCGGAGGCGTGACGCTTCCGCATCGATTTGGGTGCTTTCGACCGTGCACGTGAGGGGCGGGTTTTTGTGACGTCACGGGAGGGGCGGCCGGGATATGCCGCAGCGGCTATCGATCCCGGAGCTTTCCGCATTCATTCAAGCTGCGGATCGAACTGCCCGCGTTGGTACTGGGTGTCAATGGTTCGTTAAGTACCACCATTCACCGTTGCATCGCATGTTTCACCGACTTTTATGTACAGGCCGATGCATGCATGAATTTCATTAGCTCCGCTTATATTTCTCACCGGGTCACGTAGTTCTAGCTAGAAGGATTTTGATCTAAGGCTCACCGCATTTCAATTAAGTTCTCAACAAACCGCCTGACTTTTTTTTTGTTCGATGATAACACTACGGTTACGTATATCTCACGTTATATGAAAATATATAATTTTACATATATTATGAAACAGTCTAGCGGGGTTATGATTATTAAGGATTTTAAAATGTTTATACACTGCTATTTTAAAATACTCTAAGCATATGTGAAATTTTAGAATTTAAAATGAAACGAAAGTCGTTTTAGTACTAGAATAAAGTTAATTAGGGCCCAAAACACGTCCGCGCTACTAGGGTTTCTCAAAGGCCATATACCTATGCTCAGGGAGCTGTTAATAGAAGACTTACAATATGATTAGAGTAACCGACAATGTTGACGGCCATTCGTTCATTTTGTAATAATATGTAATAAGATTGGCCATAAATAAATTTAAATTTTCTCATTCCTTCGTTTCCTAATTACATTTATAATTTATTTATAATAGTTGCACTTTTATCATTTCGCTGTTCTTTTTAAATCTGCCAGTGCAGTGTTCCAAAGTTGCATTCCTGATACTCTGTGATCAAAGGTATAGTTTATCCACAAAGTAAATTATTTAGTTCACTTAAAATAATTAAATTACCTAATGTGTACGGAAATTGTAAAGGTTCTGTATACAAAAGCACTTATTACCTGTGCAAATTTATTGTGTTATGAATTATTAAACATGATTTATTATTTCGATGGAGTTTATTATAAAAAAATATTTAAAATAGAAAGGCTGAAAGAATTCGAAACAATTGTTATTCACATTTTTCAAATAATCATGATTGATACGTAACAATGGTGTCTCATTGTTACGTATGAAATTGTAAATATAAAAATTTCGCATTGGTAAATAGTGGGGTAATAGTAAGCTCACCTATTGGTCAGACGTCGGTCTCCATGGCTTCGGCAGCGGCGGCGTGCAGGTTGTTCACGCGAACAGTGCAGGCGGCGCGACGACGGGAGGGCTCACGCATCTCGCGGCTTTCACGCAGCTCGCAGATGTCGCGAGAGTCGCGGGAGACGCGTGAGTCGCGGTTGTCGCGGGGGCGAGCGCCTAAGGCTCCCTCCTGCACCGGCGCCTGCTCCTGTGCCTGCTCCTGGGCCTGATCCTGCGCGTGCCCCTGAGCCTGCGCCTGAGCTTGCTGACGAGCGAGCCGCTGCGCCTGCGCCTGCTGTAGCTTCTGTACCTCTAACTGTTGCCGCTAAATAAAGCATGTATTAATATATTGCTACCGTAAATATATTTTCTAGTTACAGTCGACGATGAAGAAGTTGTAGCCACAGCTAAAATCAACCAGTACGAAATTTTAAGAACAGTTGATTGTCGGGCAGACTGAGAATTATGAGCTAGGAAACTTTAATCGTTAAGTGCTTACCTGGTTAAGACGGAGAGCGTCCTGGTTTTCGAGCGCAGCGATGTCGTCCATTATGTTGGCCTCCTGCTCGAGCAGAAGGCGCTCCTCCTCGCGGAGTCGGCGCAGGTCTTGCTCTAGCTGCGAATCGGCCACAAGGGCGTTCTCATCCAACTCCATCATATCAGAGGACGAGTCATCGCTCACCGAGGACTTCTTCTTTATGGGCCCTGAAACTGCACGCGCCAGTCATGTGTAGCGCTCGTCTGCACGCAAACTAGTGACGCGACTAGCGATGAAAAAGCGAATGTTATCACAGAATTTATAAGGTATTCGATTTTACCATTTTTGAATAGTATGGAATAGGAAACTCAAACAAGTATTATATAATATTATTTGTTTTATATTCGAATATAATGTTAAGAAATACATAAATCTAAGTTGATTAAACTTATAATTCGCGTCGCGTAACATCCGCTTTCGCATTGCACCGCTATAAAGTGCATTCCCTAATATCTGAAGTGTATAATTATACCGTAGAAATACACAACGATATACGCATTAAAAAAATTAAGCAATGAAATAAAAAATAATAATGTGACTTACTTGCAGATATCTAGGTGCAAAAGGCTAAAATTGCTAAAGTAAAAGAATTAAAAATAATAAGCTGTTAAGCTACAAGAATAAACGGACAAATCTATGTAGTCGTTCAATTAAAGAAAAGCAGTCGGGATTATTAGAATGGGCCGAAATGACGTACAAACTATTCGTATCAATGTATTTGCAATGTTTAAATCGCGGCGCGGTAAGGAAGTGTGTTACGTAACATTGCGGTGGCACCTAGATTTAAAGAAACCATTTGAAGTATTTCAATGGCTTCACTTTATACAAGCGACCATGTTGAGGTGTTAAATAATAGCGGTATCGGGTTTCTTCTTATAACATTTTATCCATATTTAGTTTTTCAAAGACTTCTGATTGCAATAGTTGAACGTTTAGTTCTTGTCGCCGATTATATAGTGAGTTTATTACCAAGGACATTTGATATTTATAATTAAATAAAAATATAATTAATGAACAATTTCATAAGTTTTAGAAACAATCTTGGGTATGTCATCCAGATTGTATCAATAATGCGTCCAAATGCAACTTTTCCCCGTATAAATTAATTTTGATTATTCTCTGGCAGATTTATAAATTTCGCAGAAAGTAACGAACACTAAAAATCAACCAATTATGCTATATTGTTTATATTGAATGTTTACTTAGATTTGGAAAATATTCGACGTGATATCTAGTTGCTTGTAATTTATGAAAAAACTAATATTTCTCAAATTGATAAAAAAAATTATTTCGTTGCTTGTATAATTACTTATAAATAAAAATAATGGGGAAAAAAGAGTTATAAAAATTAAACCAAAAAATATTGATTTGAGGAATGATGCTTTAACTTGATCTTTTATTTTATCGAAGAAAATAAAAGTCAAACCGGAAGCAAATAGTGACGATGTTCGAATAAACAGATATATACAATATATAAAGAAAATAGAACACACTTGGAAACTGTCAAGTAAAGCGACACTCAAACTTAAGTACACTCAGCGTAAAATATTTGACTTAATCAACTGGAAATCAATCTAAAGCATAACCCGATTTTATACTACTACAGTCCTTCAATTAAAAATCTATCAATTGACATTTTTATCGCATTTTTACATCACTTAACCTACTATTTACATCAACACTGCACTATTTCGCTTCTTAAACGATAATATCACAATGATCGTCTCTGTCGATTAGTTAAATCCGCGATACTAAGTAACAGGACAACACTATCATACAGTCAATGATCACAGCAAACTTCATCCTTGTCATCGTCCTTCCCACCTGAAATTACCGAAAATAACATAAAACAAACAAATTAAAAAGCGCACCATGCAAAATCAACCTTGTGAAGCCTGTTGCATGCTTACTTCTCTTGAAAAATATGAGTGACATCAAATATTCGAACGGTACATATATCACGAATACACTAACATTTGCTACTAACAAAATAATCTAAGTTCAACATTGCTTGACAAAAATAATTTGGAAATAAAACATTATTTAGATTGGATATAAACTAAAATATAAGCACATATATTATAATTATAAACATGTTACAAAACTTCGCTTTCATTAAAAAAAAATGGTTAAATGTTGTTATTTGTACGTACTCAGGTAGGGCTCTCCCATAGTTCCAGGCAGATAGGGGCAACTGGTGACATGGTTGAAGTTTTGAGATTGCATTTCCTCTTGATCGGTCTCTCGGTGATAGAAGTAATTGAAGTTGGACACGATGACAGGTACGGGCAGAGCAATTGTAAGAACTCCAGCGATCGCACACAGCGACCCCACGATCTTGCCCCATACACCGACAGGCCTGATACGAAACATTCGATTATACATTCGATTATTTTTCGTAAATGTGTAATTATTATAATTATAATTTGACAATCCCTACTTTAATAAGGCCGAGGAGATAGTGTTGTTTATCTACTTAAACAACATTTCATTGTAGCAGTGACCTAAGCACCATAAACATGCTTCATTTTGACCTGATGACTTACCGTTTAATTTTCATATAAAATTAATATAAGCAGTGTTGGACACCTAATACATACAATAAAAAGAAAATCTACAATCTGAGAATAAAGTTATAACATTCGCAGTGTCAGGTCTTTAACGCAAGCAAAACAATTTCGTACATCCTCTTTCATACACGCCAGCATGTTATGAATAAACCATAACATCGTACTTATCGCAGAGCAACAAAGTATATCGCCAGCATGACTAGCCCCCACATGATTATGTTGAGGGTAGTAAAGTTTAAACTTTAAACACGGTAAATAGTAGTCACTATTGAAACATTTAATTATAACCCAACTTACTGTTTCATCGTTGAACTAACTAACACTTTGCTACATTACAGATTTAATTTACGATACAATAACAAATTAAAAATAAATCGTGAAAATCGATATAAACTTTTGAATAAATATATCATGCATAGGTAATCATGCATCATGTCACCACTAATATGTAGTCATAAACATGAGTTAACATCTCTATCGAAAATGGTGTGAAAGCACGTGACAAAATTTTGTAGACAAAAAAGCAGTGAAAAATTGTACACATACAATTTTACATAGTAGCACGATCAAGTCAAATTTATCATTACCTGTATCAGGCTTTCGGCATAAGGGCTCATAGAGCAATAGCTCTAAAACCACCAGACAAATGCGGATTGTTTGAAAATATTAAAAAAACTTTTTACAACAAGTAGATGCAAGCAAATTAGGTTCAAGAATTCAAATTATATCTGGAGCACATTGATGTATGGCCACCATTTTCGACGAGCTTAACATTTTAACATTCACAACACCTATAACAAGGATGGTAACATATATAGCAAAAGCATTACGGAGGAGTACATACACAAAAGAAGAATTTCTTTGAAGTACATGGACAAAACCACTTCAACTCGATTCTCTGACTAGTTATGTATGTATCTGATAATTTAAGTCAATCGTAGTTGAAGAGTATTGTAACATTTAAAGCTTATATCAGCGCAAATACGCTTTGGAAGGGGCGATTGTCACACGGACGGGTGAACTTTTACGGTAATCGAAATGTGTCACCGAATTAGAATTTTCACAATATTGCTTCCATGTAAAATTGAACGTGTTTCAGGAGAGGATGATAAATAAAGATAAAGTTGAAATAAAATCATAAACAAGACAATAAAGAACGTTTGTAAACGTGCAATAATAAATTTCTTAGAAAATGTAAATAATATTTAATCAGTTAAGTTCTAAGCGAACTGACGATCAAATTAAATTGAAGCAAATGTAGTTACATGAAAAGGCGAAAGAAAATAACGACCATGTTAAAATGCCGAAAAAAGTTGTAGGATAAAATGAAATGACGAGAAGGCATTAATGAAATTTAGGGTGAAGTCGCAGAATCATACGTCATGTCTCCGTATCCTACGGTCGTCATTGTCACGACCGCCCACCAAAACGCATCTGGTATGGATTTGAAGAAGCTGTTCTCGCTTCCGGCTTCAGCGAAGTACACCGCGGAGGAAAACAGCACCACACCTTTAAGAACAAGCACATCAACGGAGAATACAGTGGGAAATACCAAGGAGGGGAGCGTTTGCAAACGGGCGCGGGGCTTGACGCGCGCGGTTACCTCATGTCTCCATAGCCGACAGTGGTCATCGTTATAACCGCCCACCAGAAGGCATCGGGGATTGAGGAAAAGTTTGTGTCAAGGCAGTCTTTATCAGCGAAAAATACTGCACTGGAGAACACGACCACCCCTGTGAACACAAAGCACGAAGCGCGTAATTTACCGCCCGCGTCGCCCCGCGGCCGCCTGCGGCCTCGCCTCCTGTTTTCTTCTATCTTCTTCCGCACTTTATTTCCTTTTATTATAACGCACCATTTGAACATTACTGTCTACTTATGTACTTTGAAAAGCCTTTTATTCTCCCTAAATAAATCTTTTAATGGAAAAAGCATGATATATTATGTTAAAAACAATACAAATGTTGTTCTTAAAAATACAAAGATGTTGTAATTGCTTTAGCGTAATGTTTAAAAGGGTATTTTGCACTCACCGATAAATAAAAAGAATATTAGAAGTCCGAGCTCACGCATGGATGCCTTAAGAGTTCTTCCAAGGATCTGAAGTCCTTTGGAGTGGCGAGATAGTTTGAAGATCCTGAAGACTCGCACCAGGCGAATCACACGGAGAATTGCGAGGCTCATTGCTTGATTGGTGGATTTATCTTGCGGAGAGACAGGCGCCCTTGGTAAATTCAAAGTGTCCTCTTCTTCAGCGACGACAGTAGCCAAGGTGATGAAATAAGGAATTATAGCGATTATGTCTATAATGTTCATAACGTCTCTGAAGAAGTTAAACTTGTTCGGACAAGCCAAAAACCGCACTATCAATTCGAATGTGAACCATATTATACACAAGGTTTCTATCAGGAAGAATGGATCGGTGATGTCTGGGACCTCGTCTTCTTCAATCTTGGTTCCGTTTGTAGTGGTGTTGAAGACTTTGTAGTGTTTGAATTCCGGAAGAGTCTCCAAGCAGAAGATGACAATGGACAGGAGGATCACGAACACGGAAATGATAGCAACAACTCGGGCTGCTTGGGAGCTCTCGGGGTACTCGAAAAGCAGCCAGATTTTGCGCTGGCGTTCGTTGGCTGGCAGGGGTTTTTCCTCCTCCTTTATGAAGCCCTCATCCTCACTGAAATTAAAAATGTATATACATATGACATAATTATTATATTTTCATAGTGCTAGCACTATCGAGTAACAAATTACGTGATACAGTCTTTAAAAGGTCATGAATTCTACTTGTAACATAATTACTAATCAATTACTTTTTATTTTATTAAATTTTTTAAAATATAAAAGTCTACCGGAATTTGTTTGTGGCTTGTTCACCAAGCTCGTAGAATTTGATTTCTTCGGAGAATACGTCCAGTGGTACATTAACGGGGCGACGAAGGCGCCCGCCGCTTTGGTAATAATACAGGATGGCGTCAAATGAGGGTCGGTTTCTATCGAAAAAATATTCGTTCCTGAAACATCCGGTTTTATGTTAGTATGAAAAGTCAATTCGTTGTTATATAATCATTTTATTTTTATGTCGCATTTTTCCTTTTTTTTAAGATAGTTAAATTTTAATAATTAAAAAGCTGTATTTTTAAACTTTGTCAAAATTCCATTAAAACATTACTTAATTTCTTTTTCTTACAGTTAATAGAAAAAGGGCTTACCGCAAGGGATCGAAATATCGTATACGTCGGGATGGGTCTCCCAGCAGGGTCTCTGGGAACTGATTCAAAGTCCTCAGCTGTGTTTCGAACTTCAGCCCGCTCACCTACAGAAAAAAAATTCTTATTAACTAAGATAATAATAGCAGCATTCGCTTCGTCTTTTTTATTCTTTTCAAAACTATTCGTTAGAGATTTTTTTATAAAGTTGACTCACTTCATAATTATCTTTATATTATACATATCTTTAATAAATTTTTATATTAATTTCCATTTATTCTAAAGGGGATTCTGGTGATAGTGAATGAAATACGCTCTGCGGCGCATCGGCCTTGAAGATTAATGACTGCGATAGAAACGGCCGTGTTGGCGAGGCGAGGGGCCTCAGTACTTGTCACATGTCAGTTTCGCGCATTTGCATTATTTTGTACTAGTTAGCTTGGCAACGCCTCGTGACGTCTGTGCCTCATTGATTAAACAACTTCGAAAACTAATGTATAAAATGTGACAATGTCATAGAAGAGGTTTTGAAATATTGTTAGTGACATGTTATATTAACCATTGATATAGATATTTGAACTGTTATTTCTCGTATATTAGAATAATGTAATAAATTAGTGGCAATAAAAGTATTAGGACATTATTTGCAACTTCAACTCTTGTTCAAATTACAATATATCGTAAAATAATTTCTCCCGATGCATTCCTCCGAAGAATTATTATGGAAAAATCGCAACACGTGCCTTATAAGCTGCAGTAGAAGAAATTTGTCTAGTTACTTTATCTATGAAAATTACAGATGATATTTAATAAGAAATGGTAACAGTAGAAGGAACTTTTCTTTTTTTTTAAATATCAGTAATATTGTCTTTTTAAATAAAAGATATCAAAAGACTGAATATAGTGTGCTATAAATTAAATTACTAAAATCAAGTTTGCGGAGTGATATGTAATTTGTACGATGCATTTAACTAATATCAGTTGGTTTGTTTTAATGTCCAATACATCAGTAGATCTTGAAATTGATTTCTCGAATTTAAAATAGCCGTTACGCACACTTACATTAGCGGTTTCACAAGAAATGTTTGAGGTGGAGATATTTCAAGATGTAATTTGTTATGAATCATATGAATAAATGTGTAGTCTTTGAAATGAGACTGACATTTTGGACATTTACAAGTATATCGGTAACTTGCGATTGATTATAAAAATAGTAAAGTTAAATTTCACATTTTTACATGATACATGTCGCATTTCCGGTGCAACATTATCACTTAACTAATAATACAATTTGTTAGAAAAGGCATTAGAAAGTTTGAAATAGTAAAATATTATATGATTTAGACAATCTGACCGGTTATATCATTGAGTGTTTTTAAGCTCCTTATTGAAGTGACAACGCCCCCGTAAAACTTAAAAAAATATATAGTTATTATATAATTTAAGTGATTTATAAATTTTACAAAAGCGATAGTATCGCACCGAGCGTCCGTGACATGTTATTATATATTTAATCAGTTAAAATAAAAAAAAAATTAAAGTTTGAAGGGGAAAGTAAACAAATATATGATAAAGTTAGTAAACATAGTGTTCACGTTGGAAACGCATTGAATTCATTTATATTTAATGGTAGTCGCGTTTTACTACGCGCAGCGGGAGTCATTCATCGACACATTGAGACTTTGAGAAGGCCAAGGCCGCGTTGAGTGCTTCGTCTGCTAACGAGGTACAGAAGTCCAGCGCTATTCATGTTGAGCGACCGTAAAGTAAAGTTTGAGCAGGCGCTTAAACGTAAGTAGTATACTCGTCTGAAGCCTTTCAGAAAGATTCAGCATATTTCGAGAGGAAAATTTTGTGTAATATGCGCACATAATTAACATCCTCTCAGTTGAAATTAGCGAGCTTTGCTCTAGGAAATATGAACTGAAATACAAATTTAATAGAATTTTATTTCACACTAAAACAATATTCTGCAAATTTTGTTTTTTTCGAGTACAACATTAATAAATGTTATGATATGTGACTTTCTAGAAATTTCGTTTTAAAATATTATGTACTTTACGCGTATTATTTTGAAGTAAATAATAATATATTTTAACTAAAAATAATTTTATAATTCGTTTTTATATATTGAAAGTAATCATAAACTGAATTATAAACATTTAACGAATCATCAGTTTTGAAAAAAAAAAGGTAATTTATATACTAACCACAATACAATTTTTAAAAAATTATTGTAATATATGCTTTTACATGATGTTTAAAAGAAAATCATGAGATTTTCCATTTTCCACACCATAACAGCGTCGTTATACATATTATATAAAACTAGATAATACGCAGTTTCGCAATTGTAGATAGAATTTTGAAGTGAAGGATTACCAGCGAATTATTTAGGGCACATTTTCTGTTAAAAATGTCGGTATTTGAGCTGATATTTAAAGGTATGCATGAATGTGGCTTTGTGACCTGATCCAGTCAAAACTAATTGTTAATATAGAGGTACGTAATTACTTTTCTTACTACTATTAAATTGTTCATTTGTACAAAAATGAAATGGGCGGTTACTTAATCATCTGAAAGTAAAGCGTTTTAGCTCAGAATGCTAACAGTAGCTGCTAGCTGTTACGATCAATGAGGTAATCTTTGGTGCATAGTTTTTTAATTGAGATTAAAAGTAAAGTTGCAAAGGATATGTACATTAAAATTAAGAATATTTCATACGTTATTACTTGAATTTGAAAGTTTGGCAAAAGTTCAACGGAAACCTAAAAGTCGACAAAAACGTTATGATGTTTGAAAAAAAACCGTTCAGGAAATTGATTTTAAAAATGCTAACAACCTCTGGCAAATACAGGCGTTGAAAAACAAGTTCGTGAAAATATACAACGATGTATTATTAGGGCTTGTTATTCAGCGTTAATTTATAGAAGTCGGTGAGAATTATGAGGTAAGCTAGCACATGCAACAATCATTGGGCCATCAATAAATTTTCTATAACTAGGGAGTCACGGTCGAATGACAACAGGTGGCGTCGACTGCCGTGAGACAAACTTATTCAGTATCGTGGATAAAAGTGGGACTAAAAAAAATTATATGTAGTGGTATCACGAAAGTACTTACAAGAAACGGAAAGTAAAAAAGATGTAATAAATGCAAAAAATAGGTGAACGAAGGATAAGTCGAAAATCCCCTGTAGCTAATAAAAAGACGTACATCTTTAGAAAGTTAATCTGGAATCATACCATCAGTATAGTTATTCGATTAAATCGTTCTCCTTTCCCCGGTTATGTTGAACTACTTTTATTACAGGGCTGATTAACAAATTTTCAACATTTACTTGTTATTGATCCGTTTCAGTTCAGTGGCTAACTATTCGACATAACTATTCGGAAGATACATGAAACAGATAAAAATCTAGTACTACCGTATTTTTTCGAATTACGTATATCAGAATTATTAACTTTAGCAAAATTTAAGTTGTATATTGTCCTACGTCACAAGCGGTGAAAAAGTTTGTACGTGTATATTATGCACTTCAAAACGGTCCTATAGATGGTAATGCAAAGGTTTGACACATTAGGAATAGAAGCATTGTAGCCATAGACGCGAAGACCCTTATGATTTTTTTGTAGTTACCTTTGAGGGTAAATTTTGTTTTTATATTGTAATTTCAACAAATATAACAGCATAAAAGATTTCTCCTTTTTTCTTGCGGCCCATGATATGTGTTATAAATTTCACAATTTAACGAATTTCAAATAATAGTTTTCTTTGGGAATAGCATAGTGCATTAAAAATTATAGTAAGATATTTGCAGAAAGAGTATATACCTTTAATTTAAAGAAAGAGGTCAGGTTCCAGTTTCAATGTTATATTGATTCTTTTCGTTCCTCATGTGTCTGATCTGTCCCCGATGCAATTACATAAAGTGGTGACCGTGAAGCATTAATTGACCATTCTCATTTATTAGTTCAAGCATCGGGTAGCCTTTAAACGGCTTACATCAGATTAATAGATGCAATGTCACTCTCACGACATACACAATTCTTTACGAGGGTTTCAGCGAAAGATGCTTTTTGTTTGATTAAATTAGCATATGTTACTATCACTAAATTAAATTTATGTAAGTAAAATGGTCGTTTATTAATGTAATGGTTATTATCCTTGTAGCCACTTCTTAGCTGCAAAATATTAAATTTTTTATAACGTATCTTTAATTAAGGTTAGGATAAATCAGATTTACTCTCGACATTATGTGATATAGATTTGAGTGTCATTTGTTATACCTTCTTTTAGTCGATAAACCACGCCGATAACTATTTTTACTTGTAATCAGATTATAACAATTGTGCGGAAAATATTTACAGTATCATTTTAATTACAGTGTACTGTAAGTATTTTTACAATAATAAAGACTTGAGTCTTGCGAAAAATTAGCAAGGGCTACTAGTGATATAATTTTTTTTTTAAATTTGGACATCGACAGTCCATTAAATATTTATTACACATTACACGGTTTAGAGTAGCAAATTAGAATCCTAATACTCGTTCCCCTAAAGTCTTTTCAGTGGTTTCCGCGAATATAGTTATTTTATATATATCCGGCTTTAGTATTATTTTTTATAAAAGGGGACGTGCAGGCAGTTCTTCTGATGGTAAGTGATGCACTTGCCCATAACACTGAGATGATACTTAGGATGTTAACAGCGACGTATAGTGCACTTTGTGACGTAAGATTTCTCGTGTCTAGTTACCTTAGTAATTTTTATAGATATAGACATCTAAAGAAATCCTCACTGAAACATAATAATAGTTACACACTACTGTTTGACGGTAGAATTAGGTTTCACGTGGTTTTCGTCGCCACATATCTATGAAGGAAAATCCTGTGAGGAAGTTTAGTCGCTCACTCGCAAGACCGATAAGGTAAAACGACGGGCGTCAACTATGCGCACGCGGTCGGCGCATAAATTAAATTTACGATCCGTTTGCCCAGCGGTGCTTCGCGCGGTATTTCTTTCGCCGCCGATGTTGCTCTGTGGTTGGCAATAGATCGCTCTAAAAATAAATTTTATTGTGCGTTCACCAAGGGCGGCCGAGGTGCGTAGTGCAGCCAAACGTTGAATCGGCGATTTTATGAAAAGATTTTATAATTAATATATATAGCAACGGCATGGTGGTGTAAATCTAACCGCAAATTGTTCCTGCCTTTAAAGATTTATTACGCACGCTGGAAACACATTGGCGCGGGCCGTGTGTCCCGCACATGTCGGAGACGGGAAAATTTTCCGTACAGTTCGCCTACCTCTGGCTCTATGCTCTTCACTATTAAATTTATTTATTAGTTTTAATGTGATAGCCAACAATAACAATCGATAAAGTCATTATAATAATCATTTTAAAATATTGTTTTAAATTTAAATCATTTAGAGTGCCATTATGTTTATAAAAAACAATAAGAAGCGATCCACCAGAGAAGTCAATGAAATTGAAAAAAAAAATAGGATTATTTTTAAATATACACTTTTTTAAATTTTGGCATGTTTGAAATGAAACATAGCTGTTTCACTGTGTGACGCTGCAACCTTGTTACTGTTTTCACTGAACAAAATTTGATTTTCAAGTCCGACTATTATTAGTTAGATATCTTCATCGACGTCTTTTTTTTAATTTCTCTCATTCCTAGGCCTACCGTCAAGCGTTCCACTTTCTAAAAATATTAGAACTTTTTGTTGTAACTGTATAGCAGCTATAAAATATTTTTGCGTAGTTTGCACAAGCTAACATACTGATGACAAAACACTTCATTAAAATTGGAGTAATGATTGAAAAGAAAAAAGTTTCTTTTCTCCTTTTGGCAAAGACTTTTCAGATCAACTTAACCCTTTCAGTAGAGAGCTCATATCGCCGCAATGCTCCCGCTGTACGAGGTGTTGCACGGAATAAAATGCCCATAGTCTGTCTTACTCTACGTAGACTTTCTAACCTTCTATAAAATTCACACAAAACATTATTCTAGCATGCGTTATATGTAGCTGTAATATTAATGGATATTTATATTAAAATTACATTACCGGTCATAAAATCAATGCCGGATATATCCGGCGTACGTCCACGTAAGTCTTCGGATGGACGCCTGATATATCCGACAACGGTATCGAAAGGGTTCAGGTCGTAACATTTTACAACGAGTTTGTTTTTATCGACTGTGTGTTTAGCGAATCGTGACTGGGTGGGTAGTAAAGCGGCGAGTCTCGATATCGCCAGCTTACGGTTGCACCGGTGCTCCGCTCGATGCAATTTGCGAGGAGCGTGAAATGAAACCGCCTCGGATTTATGGTTATGGGTTTACAACGATCTTGTAAAGCGAGGACTCGCTACGTGTTCGTATTATGAGTTAAGCTGCAAATAAAAGCGTTATTACATTTACTAGCATGAAGGTTCAGAGACTGAAGAGGTTTCAATTTATAGGTGTAAATATGTTATGACTAAGCTGAGTAGTCATTTGGAAATAGCCTGTAACGTTTGTGGGGTAAACGTGTATTAATATTACAACGAAACTCGGTGTTTGTTTTTATCTTTTATTTGATATCTTTCCTATTAATATTTCAGTTTTAATGGCCTCGTTAGAGACGATATTTCTAAAGTTCAATATAGATGCGCAGAGTATAAGCACCATCACAAAAGCGATTGATTCACCCCTCAAAAGTCGTGAAAATAAATTCGAGAGCAATATTTTATTGAAATGTTTATTCAGTATGCGTAGGTAGAATTCAAATAACATACAAACGTGATAATTTTATGTACTTTGAAATATTCTTCTAACAATTCTTTATATATTATCTGTAATTTTTTAAATTCTGAAAGATTTTTACTTTTAGTTTCTTACTTATGCTTAAACTGAAAATATGAATGGAACTTAAATATTCTGCGCCATAACAGAATCTTTTTTTTTCGTTATTGATTTCGTCTGTATCAAAATTCGAATATAATTTGAGTTATAAAATTAGTCTTGAGTGTTTGTTTGGCTTCTTATAATTGTAACCTAAGTCATACATAAGAAGTATAAAAAATAAACATTTATATATACCATATGTAATAATAACAACTAATGTAAAAATAAGAATATGAGTGTATTTTGAAATTTACTAACACTTAGTAATTTGACGTGCTAAAAGCAATAAAAATGTCTGATTGTTATAAATTATCACGTCTATGTCTGGTTTTCGATATATACTTATCATCCAGAGCACCGTATAATGTCTGTTTTCTTTCCTTGTTAGCAGCGAAAGGTGGCAAACGCGGTGAGTTTTAACCGTTCGTGTCCTTCATTCAATTGTTGTCAACTAATAATAGTCATAAATGCATCACTTTCATGAGATTATTAGCTGTGAATGTTATAGTAGAGTTGACAATATTTTATCACAGGTTATCTTTGCTAACGTTAACTGTTTTATAAATTTATTTTCACATGTATGAATAAATATTACGTAACCGAACGGAGGTCAGCAAGTTAAATGATAACAAACTGCGAGCGATAACAATATTCAGATTGCTGTTTTAAATTCCGTATGAATTTCCTACGTGCCTCATCCAAACTTTGGATGGTAGCTCTCAGAAGCGTTAAATAGTTGTTAGCGAAGCCAGCTAGTAAACACCTTCGCCTGGAGTGCTTTAAATACTTCGCACACGAACGGGCAAACTTAATTGGCGCTATTTATATACTGCTGCCGTAACACGGGCTATTTCGATTGTGTCAAACACACTGCGGTTCTCGATTTGCAGTTTTGTTCAAGGTTATTTTTTTTTACAAACACCGGGCTTACAGTTGACCTTATTTTTACACGATGTTCGACGAAGAGGCCGAAGATGGTAAAGTATGCTTTCCTAGAATACCGTCTCTCATACCTACGACTATCGGAATAAAATGGTGATGTTGTTAAAACCTTTCATCCAATCTCTACCACATTCGTGGCCTCTGAACCGTACCTTTGGGACCTTCGTGTTACAAGGCAAAGGATTACTATTCGATATCTGTTTATTCTCGGAAGGAAAAAACGGTTGGTGACACGGCTACCTTGGGAAAGTTTAACGCAAATGTCAGCGACGCACTATAAACATATTCGTATATTCTGTTTAAACCTCAACAAGTTACTAAGGACAGATTTTATCCTCGTGAACATCAGATATGATTTTTACCTTTAATAACATTTTGAATATTAAAAAATTGTTATTTATGTAAATAAAACGATGGTTGAAAATAGTTGTTTATTGTTTTAATTAATTTTAGGTCTTGTTAAGAATGTTTGTCAGCTTTTAATGAGTTTATTCTAACTGCAGAGTCATTATATTATAATTGAATGTTACTTTTCTTACGATTAAAATATCCCTTAAAATTTGATATATAAATCATATGTGTGTACCAGCTACCCCGTAGAAAACATGCATTTGAAATTTTTGAGAATTATAATTTTTGGTGACACCTTTAACATTTTTAAGGAAAAATCTCGACGAACTTTAACCTATTTAAGGGTTATTACCTAAAACTACTACATAGTACATAGTTATCTTTCAAGTTATAGTTTTAATATTAAATTGTTTCAAACTTTCTAAGTTTTCAGCTGCGGTTTGGTTTTTACCTATAAATAAATACCTTTATATGTCTCAATATAACTTTAAATACTTCGTTTAAGTTACAACTAACTTCACGTAGTTAGCATGAATATTTAAAGTGAGAGTAGGTGGGCAAGGAACCCCTCCGACGTGTCGCCACCTTGCCGTGGTGGAGTGGCTTGCGTGCCGCAATGAACCGCGAGGCTATGCCGGACAGGGTCACCCATACCGGACAGGCTCGCGGGGAGCGGCC
>DWQX01003147.1:0-18901 GCA_018245475.1 Pharmacophagus antenor
TATATATATATATTATTTTACATATATATCATTAAAATTATCGGTATAGTCCAGAGGTCCTTTTACTCACCAATAATAATTTACATCTATTTAACATTGTTTCTACCGTCCGTTACTATATTATCAATAAAAAAGTTTATCATATATTTTAAGTGTAATCATTATAAGTATTGGATATAATATTTTAATGTCTTAGCTCTAATAACAATATTACATATATACAATAATAATATTGTACGCTTGATGTTTGTACATAAACTATAATTTTATGGATATGAAATACCCGACATTATTTTCTTCTGGTAGATTTTTTTTGTTACGAGTAATCTTTCATTCTTTGAACATATTTACAATGAATATCGTATTCAACAGACTGATACAAATAGAAACAGCTGTTTAATCCTTTCGTACCATGTAAAAGAATATTTTTTCCAATATATGGTGATAAATAACATACTATGCTCAAAACTATGTGGTGCCACATAGTTTTGCTATAAAATTGAGTAATTATATCATATATTGTATGTCCAATTATCATTTTCTTTTTTAAAATGAAAATCCAAAAATTCAAGTGTTATTTCATTTTGAATTACAAATTGCGATATATATAGGCACGCTGCTAGTATATTTTAATGGTACTCAGTACCAATGATATGAATTCATAAGGCCACGAATTATTTTTCTCTCATTCGATGCGATACAATAAGTATTGAACAACGCAATAAACTTAAGTCGATAAAGTCGCCCATGTAAATAAACTTCCCGATTCGATTTCAAATTTATGGGTAACTCGTTAAATTAATAGTCTAACCCATTTCTAATAATAACTTTACATACCGTGATTCAGTGAAATGTACAATGTTTTAGTTAAATTTACTAACGGTTTCTCTTAATTTATATCGAATGAAGGTTTAGTTTTTTAAGAACAGCTATGAATATAACAGCAGCAGAAGAGTAGAACGCGTAAAGCTCTCGACTTATCGCTTCTATTTAAATAAAACCTTTTTGAATTTTTTAATCTAATTCTTAAGAAAGGTTCTTAAACTTTTTTCAGGCTTATTCTATGAACTTTGAAAAAAGATTGTGTAATGGGAGATATTGTTTTGATAGCAAATATTTCAATACATACTGATATGACGAGAAAGTGGTTGAACCATGTCAAAAAGATTTTCACGATTCATCCCATTTTAGGATAACAAAATTCGTAAAAAGAAGCAATATCTATCAATACACGAGGCTCATTGGTTCAATACGGTCTGTGAGCATTTCAATACAATATATCCGATATACATCTCATAACACGATTTATTCCTGAGGGAATTTGGAACGAACTGAATAAGATAAATCGTTTTTGCGTCACGTTCTTATAATCGATACAATATCTTGATTACGAAACCTAAGATGTGCAATTTTAGGTTTGTTGGACACATATATCATACAATGTCAATTATTATACCGAGTTCAAAACGTAACATAATGTAAACAATGTGTTTTATAATTTTATACGAGGGAAACGTTTCATTTTTAAGGTATTTTTTATATAAAATATGTGAAATGAGAATAGAATGCAGTAACACTTATTTTTCACATTTATTCCCATCTCTTTTTTAAATTGTGAATATGTAACCATGACAAAAATATAACTATAAAATGATAGGAATATGATGAAATAGATTTTATCGGTGCAAACTTCTAGAGGCAGTATCGGTGCTGTGAAAGCCGGAAAACCCGGCTAATTTAACTGAAGTAATGATAATATAATAAAATTTAAATTTCTGGTAAGGAAGAAGGTTCCCAAACAGATTTCCTTGTCCGTTTGCAACAAACATCGGGAAATAATTACAGCTTTGAGAGATTCCAAATCAATCACAGTGATCGATTTCTGACATTTTACCAAACAAATTGATCGAACTACAAATTCTAGTGACAGCTGCTATATTGATTTTGGTGATAAATTTGTTGGTCACAATTAATATTCCAGTGAATAAATTGGGAAAATCCAAATTTAATAGTCATTTAAGATTAAATATAATTTGTGAACACTTCTCTACTATAATACATATTTTTTGCCAATTTTTTTTATTATTTAAAAAAGTTTTATTATTTCTACATTTGCTGTAGAAACAGTAGGTATCACAGGTTCTCTTTCTATGAAAATTTGTTTAGAATTGTGAGGTAAGTAATCTTGAAATTCTTTCGCTTAGCAAATTTAAATTATTTATTTACAGTATCAAGACTAAGGTTTTTTTGTAAATTTAATTTCATATGAATTCGAAGAAACCGTTATAATCATTTTCGTTAAATTACTCATTCAACATTTCAGTTACATTTTATTTAAACATATATTTAACAGATTGAAAACTTTCACTTTTAGTCAAACGGCTACATACTTTTAATTACCGCTGAACATTTCTGTAAAATGAAGCTGTTTATTCCAATTCTTACATAATCGATAATTTTTACTTTTTGATTACAAGACGTTATTTCAGATTAGAATTATATTGTGATGGAATATTACATGTGTTGTATTAATTTTATCTGTGTTAAGTAATGTTTTAAGTCATTCTCATCTCAGACTTTGTTTACGAGGTTTTTATAACGTAACATAAAAATAACATGAAACTATAGCATTGGTAGTTTAAAATGTTTTTTTACGGTTAATACCTCAAATATTTTAACGTTAGCAGATTTTGTCAGCTATGATTGCGCAGTAAAAATTAGAAAGCTTTTATATTTTCTACGTCGACAAATAATTTTACAGAATTAATGAGAAAATAGAATGTTTCCATTTATATGTTGCAAGCTAATGACTTTCTATTACCAAGTTAGAATTTTACGAAAAATGTTGTGTTTTGGTTTGAACTGCACTTTAGATAATTTACTTAGCTAATGACCGTCGTGTGTACGAGTATTTAGGCTACGATCGGAATTTAATATGTCAAATTTTAATTTACATACAATAAGTAAATTATTGTACGTGAATTAAAATTTCATCTAGTCGAGACGGACATCGATAATCTTGGAATCGTTAATGAAATTGTCTGCATATAGACGATGTATTAAGCAATGACCCACATTCGCAATTCGGATACGCAAAGATGTTTATTTCCTCCATCAATATTTTTGTGGATATTTTGTAATATGTAATAATACTGGCGTGAATTATAGCTTGACGGTAAAAGTTTGCAATCATAATAATTGCACAATTTATCAAAATCATTTAAAAAATAAAGATTATTATTTAAAAAGTTTTGTCTAATAAAAAAAAACATTTAAAATAAATCTAATAAAGATTAAAAATGTTTTAAAATCTTATAACATTAGCATTTGCTTGTTTCTTTTTAATTATACTTTAAACACTTTGTGAGCACTGCACGTTATCTATCATTCTGAAAAAATTAAATCTATATTGGTTTAGTCGATTAGTCTGTATTACTTACTTAAATAGTTTAATAATGTAAGTAATAGCGTAGACAATATAAATATAATTTGCAGTAAATTATGATAAGATATTAGCACCTCTGCGAAGCTGTAACAACCGAGATTGTACATTCGAAATGCGTTTCATAAATGTAGAAATCCACTGAAAATTAGAAAAAGGTTAAGGCTAAAAATGTCTCAAATATCTGCACAACTTTTTCTTACTTTAACTATGACCCTTGTTATTTGATGAACTTTTGAAACGAAAAAAATATTCATGATCTGCCCTAACGTTTTTATCGGTTATAGGCTAACACTTGACCTTGATTTCAGCTGATGTTAAGTGACTGCGAGTCCGGAGATGGTTAAGCGTATCCGTCCAGAATAATTCCGGAACACGCTTGCTGTTATGGCGGCATATTGCCAGGCATCTGTAACTCGGAGTCGAATCGTGGCATAACGTGAATATTACACGGCAAGCGGGTAAATCACGCCACGGCAGCAGTATAATTTTCATACGATTTAAATTAACAATAATTTATTCATAACAGTTTAACATTGAGTATAAAAAGACCCAATAAGATTTTTTGAGACTTTAATACCTCATTGAAAATATTATGGAGTAGTTGCATTTTTTAACAAGGTATTAAATGATTCGTTCAAAAAAGGTTGTATCTTTTCCACACATTAATGATCCTAATTTTACTGTTGTTTATTTATTATCTATTCACGTGAAGAACAAAGTAATTCAATCGTACAGTTTGTGCTCTTTCATGTTTGGAACGATCGTGAAATAATAATAATATCCCTTCATTAAATGAAATCCCTATCGATAAAGAAATAATTTCATATAAAATTGATTAATACCTTATGTAATCATTGACAACGCAGCCAGAAACGTATAATTTTTTTTAAATATTTGTTTTAGCGTCAACGTTAACAAGTATAACATTTGTTAACCCTAGGTTCAACTTTTCTAGGAAATCGTAATAGAACCGGAGATTTTAACTCGGAATTAAAAATTTTCAATCCGTATCAAAAACTGTTATTATATTGATGTTTCTTTTAAAAATGTGAACACATAAATAAGTCTTTTTATAACAAATTATACTGGTCAAAAATTAAGAATTAAAAAAATATTTCTTTTTTGCTTTTCTTAATATTAAATGAGCCTGGAGTTTTTTTTCTATTTCATGTTTTTACTATGGAAGCATCTCCAAGGTTCTTTTTTATTGAATAATGATTAAAAAAGTAATAATTAAAATTCAATATATCAAAAGCTATGTCTGGTCATACGAAACAACGGAGACGAATTGAAAAACCGCAATTTAAAAAGAAGTTTACATATATTTGTACAATATATTTGTGTAATGTGTTGGCATTTTAACAGTCAATGGAAAAATATAAAACTTCCTAATTTCCGTTTCTTTTTGAATTGCAACTATTACAACCACATAACAATTTCAACGTATTTCTACCTATACACGTGGTAATTACAGGATGTACTATGCGTTCGACAGAACGACGACAAACTTTAACAGCAACCGATACGAATACTTGTTCTAACTTTTAAATAATAAGTGATATATTCGAATACCGGTTCTAACAGATTTGCCAATTGTAATCATTAAAGCAGGTTAACTAGTTAACTGTGCCGTGATTATTACGATAAAATATTGTTCTTTAATCTTAATTGTTTAAATATACGATAAAAAAGACTAAACGTTTGTACAATTCTCTACAATGAAAATTAAATCGTGTAACTTATCGTAATATCATTTAAATAAATTCTTAACAACATCAAAAATGTTTATATTTTTCATGAATCGTAGTATTTTACTGATGTACGGATATAGTCGTCAAAAACAATTAACTGGTTTCATTCAAATTGTGATTTCTATCTAGTATACAGTTTACCTATCGACATTAAAGCCTCTTTTTCTTCACAACCGGAGTTTGTTATTCAAGACGATTTCTTCCATATATTTCACAAGCAAGGCAAGTAAATCTTGACGTAAGTATGAAAAATACTATAGAAAGTGGAAAAATAGAACTTGCTATGTAGGGCGGTGTCTAAACAACTTCGGTTGCCATTTTTTAGCTGTAGATATTATAGTTTTTGTATAAAAAATATTAACAATATACATAAGAATTTTAACTTTTAAAAGAAAATATTTATTTAAGTCTTTGACGATTTTAAATAAACGTATACAAATTAAGAACAAAAATATTATGTAATTTAACCAAACATAAAACAAAGAATAAAACACTGCATTATTATATGTTTTAATGTCTTTTTCAAATATATAACGAGAATCTGTAGAGATATTTTTTTTGCAGTTTATTTATGTAACTAATTCAACGCTTGAGTATTATTTAAAAGGGATAAAAATATTTGGTCGGCAATTTATTACATTTATTTTTTTGTAGGTATTGTTTAATAAATTTGTTTACGCCGTGATCGGACATTATCGTTAATTATAGAACCGGCATATCATGTCCTAGGAATTTGATTTTTTATAAGAAAATATGTGATATTGGGATAATATAATTTGGCATCGCAGAATACTTTTACGACAACCTGTATCTGAATCAAAAGTTATCACTACAAAAGTACAGTCTGAAAATAAATTTAAATATATTTATATAAAAGGTACAATAAGTCTAAACAAACGTACATTAAAAAAATTTATATCTATTTCGCGCTGCAATCAATTAAGGAAACGGAATTTTACAATCCATTAGTGGAAATAAACACCTATTTCACCGGTCTATAAGTAGTTAGGATGGATGAGTAATACTATAATTTCAACTCGAGATTGGTGTTAATGCTTTAGAGAACAGAAAAGGTGCAAGTTTAAAGATCTGTATAGAAATTTATTTATAATATATTTTTTATGTAGATTTGTACTTTACCACAATCTCACCCAGTGTAAGTGACGATGTGGTTTTAGGTAGTAAGGCGCACAAACCTAAAAACAGCCTAATCACTCTACTCTTGAAGACACCAATTTTGTGTTCGGAATTATTATTAATTACTTTGTGATTTGTCTATTGTAAGGTAAATGTATTAAATGAGAAACTGTAAAATATTTTCTTAAAAATACTTCAATCATGTTAAAATGTGCAGAGACCGCTTTTAATTTCTTTAGTATTTTTTTGTCGGTTATAGGGTGACACTCGACCTAAACTTCATGTAAAGTTAAGTGATAACGAGACCGTAGATGGCGAAGCGCAATGCTCTTCCAACGTTACACCGTTCAATCGCCACTACTCGAGTGGCTCGGGAATCGAACACGGGACCTTCGCGTTACAAGGCATGCATGCGGTAAACCAAACCGGAGGCGGTCAAAAAATGAGTTTTATTTACATACAGCTAAACTGCAAGTTTAATCGAGCCGACCACACGTGTACATAAAATAGTTTTTCCAACCCTGAAGTCTGTATTTATTTTAGTTTTATTACTCTCGGTTAAACTTCGTGTGAGATCTGTACACAACGGTCTTAATTTGTGTCTTAAACAATTTCCTCTTGCCGTAACACGTGTCTCTAATCGACGTTTATTGCCGCACTAAGATTTTAAGTTGTTCGAATATTGTTTTAGTCAAATTTATTAGTTTACTTTTCAATAACTGTTATATTACTATCAGCATCGGTTTGCGGTACTCTTCTGTCGAACATAAAAAATAAATCCCCTTCAAATTAAAACTGTTTTTTTTATTGGTTATGGGCTAACATTTATTCTTCATTCTAACTTATGTTGAACACATTGAACCCTAGGGTAAGTGTGTCCGTCTAAAATACTCTGGCTCTCACATGTATTACTGCTGGTTCACAACAGTGTTATTATGGCGGCAGACTGACATTGAGGGTGGTTACCACCATTTAAACACCACTACTCCTGTGGCCCGGGAATCCAACCCAAGACCTCCGCGTTACAAGGCAAGCGGGTACACCACTGCACCACTGAGACAGTCTAAAAAGTAGGGGACTTCTACTATAGTATAATAATATGTATGTAGAATGAAGAAGAAATGTATTCCTTTTTTTTAATTTTCAAAGATGTAGATTCTTTTACTTGTACAAAAAAATTATTGTTTCATGCGGGGCACATTGCGGAACTCCATGATTTCATAAAAGAAAAAAACACATTGCTAGTTTAGGTTTTTTTAATCGAAAATACTACGATTAAATTACAGGAGATTCGATAGCACGACGACGAACTCATAACATCTCGTAAAGCTGCTACGTGTAGTGGCGAAACGCGTCGAGATTGTAATTTAGTAGTAATATTTGCGATTAAAAAAAGCGGAAATACGAGTAAGTAAAAGAATTCCTGGTTTTATTTTCGTACATATAAAATAACTCTGAATAAATTTCAAACAATGCTGCAATCAGATAATTTCAAAAGGGTGAAAAGGGATTTATTTATTTAAAAAAAATTGTAGGTATAACTTTCGAATGTGGAAGACTGTGCAACATGTAGTGTTTATAAAAAAACAAACGATTCGCACTAGTTTCCTTTTTTATAAGCATCTGTGGACACTTGACTATTATTTGAGCGCAACCGGCGTAAAGGTAACCTTATGCCGTCTAGTTACTTTGTACAAGAGCAACAATGCTAGTAATACGCCTCTGCTTAGTTCATCTTTTTACTTTAATACCATTATTTCAGTACTATAAGTATCAACGTTTGCATTTATAATGTTTTTCTTCTTTTAATATAGCCACACATTAGAAATAACTGTCACATACGACAGTGAATTTCTATTTAACGGAATTATACGGATTTTGCGACAATGTCACTGACACTGTTAAAAGTGCATGTGTATTGTAACTATATTGGATAAGCAATAATTGATTGACTAGGTGCCGTTAGATATTTACCACAATAAACCACTACACTGCGCTGTAATTGATGCTGCTTCGATTATAAAAACGTTACTTGTTCAACTTTGATAAATGGTTACTTTTTATATGCATTATCTTCTTATACATTGCTACAAAAAAGTATCAGCCGGAACTACTAACAATCGGTAAGTATAAAATATTAATCATGTACTGGTAATGATTCCAATAATAAATCTTTTGTATCCTCGCCAAAAGCACTAGTTTATTATTTTTACATATTTTTAAAGTGTAGCTACTTTGTACAACATTCTTATAAGCTTTTCAGTATGAAAAGAAATAAATAAGCGTATTTGATTTTGCAAAACTTACAAAGGATATGTAAGTAGAAATGTACATAAAAGGTTTAAAAAAGGGTGAAAGGGAATTTTATTTCCGTAAGAATGTATTTTATCGTTACTGTATTGGCAGGACTTTCTCGTTACTTTGAACAAATCAACCTACGTAAAATCAGTCTTGGGGTAAAAGAAATCTCTTTGAAGTAAAATAAAAGCGAAATACATATATTATTTCTATCTGCGAAGAGATGTAATTGGTGTATTTTTCTTAACGGAGAAAGATAAATAATTTATGACAGAAAAATTTAATCGATATTTTTGGGTTATTTAAAATTAGGTAAAATTAAAGACTTTTGTGTTGTAACAAGACACATATTTGTTACAGATATTATTTATTGGTATTGCATATCAAACCTTCTAATATCGTTATCAACACTTTTATACTTTTCGCAAATGAGTTCGCTATCTGAAACGTGATAAAAAACATTGAAATGGATTACATTTTATTAATGTCCGAATAATGATAACGGACGGGTATTTTTGAACTAGTTTTTTTCAGTTTTACATTTTTCTGGCAGAGGAACATAAATTCTTCGTATGTTTAAATTAAAATTGTTTCGAACTATATCGCGTAAATATTCACTATGTAACGATACCTAATATTCCTCAACGTTTCGGCGGTAGTTGCATCAGCCATGATCGCGAGGCGGTTTGAAATCGTTGGTCTCCGTACGTATCGTAAATTTTTGTTTATACTTATTAAACCAAAAAATTGTATTGGACTGAGTAAAAGGCTAGATTGTAATAAAATTGGATCTGTGCTATAGGAATCAATCTCACAAAAAATAATAATTTAGCACATTACTTTTTCATAAATGTCAGTAAAAACTAAAAAAAAACACAGTTTTCATAGTGTGCAAAATAAATTCAAAATCATTATATCTTTATTAAATTGGATCTTTCTACAATCACTTTTATTCGTCATTGACAGTTCGCAAACGCATCTACTGACAAGAACTAACTTGAAACTTAGAGATTTGTTATATTTTTGTGATTCCGTACAAAATTTTTTTTGAAATATAGAATTAGAAAGCAAAAAAGGTTTAGTGTTTTCTGAAAGTATATTTTTTATATGAAATACTTTTAGAATAAAACATATTTATTATCACAAAAGAAATTAATTTACTACTTATAGCTTGTAGTTTCTTAGCCGCGTAATATTTTTCAGCAATGTACGCTTCAGAGACCATTGTCCCTGTACTGTTTGTCACAAAACTACCAAAGTTGGGACATTTCTTTATGCAAATTTCTTTTGTTTTAAAAAGCTTTCAAAGTATATTTCAATGCGATACTGTTCATGTTTTATACGAAAAGTTTTTAATGACAAGTGTTTTTTTTTGTTAATAATAATAGTATTGTTCAATAGTTTTTTTAGAATTAAGCACTACATTTTAATACATGAACGAGAGTTCACATTAAACAAGAACCTTCTCAGATTGTTTAGCGTCAACGCAAAATGAATTACTCATATTAATTGCGGAGTTTTATCTCGGAAGCTAAATTATGTTTCGTTCTTCAGTTTCCTTTTAACGTTGCTGCAATAATGCTAATAATTAAAACGAAAGTTATTTCTTTATGCCAAAATAAATAAAGAATTAGTAATTATTAACCTGATATTTCTTAACTGGACAACCGATGTGTGATGCTATGTCATTTATTTCTGTTTATATGTAGTAATGCACAATCATGAAAAGTTTTTTGTGAATTTATTGAAATTTATATGTTATTGTGGTCTGTGCTAGTGGACTATTGATGAGCTGTCATGGCTCCAGTTTATAACCTACGTGAAAGTGAATATCTAACTCATGAAGATGATGAATTAAAACAAAAAAACTACGACGACATAATTTTGCAGATACGCAAATTAAATTATTGTTATTTGTAATTCGGTCTACATTAAACTTATTTAACAATTCTCATCGAATAAAATATAACATATAAAATATTAATTATCAATCCTAATCCAAAACGTAGCACCATCTGGTGATCCCACAATGACCCTTGTCGTCTCTATTTTAATAAACCTATACCAAACAACGTCAGTCCGTTGTACCCTTAAAATTATCCTTTAGCAAATTAATTAGTAGATAAGATTACAATGCCTAATTTCACGACAATAAATTACATCTATAAATTTTATGAATATTCATTTAACTAAATATTAATATTTACCGATTTTTTTTTTAATTAAAGTGACCAAATGTTGACAAAACCTTTAACCACTAAATCTATTGCTCAATTTATATGATTACTGAACTGCATGAACAGTTATAAAAATTTGACAATAGTTAGGTCCATGTTAGGTGTTAGTAAGGTAAGAATAGTTAATATTTTTTTTTTCATCTAAGCGTTACTGGCTCTGTGATTTAATAAAAAGATATTTTGCTAATATTAGCTTATTTTAATGGCAAATACTACGATCAAATATAATCTCAACGCGTTTGCATGCGTTCGACGTGGTGCACAACACAACATCTCCTGTAGATCAGAGAAAAATATATTGCTGCTGCGTATAATACGGTTTAACCATAAGTAAAATATGAGTCATCAATAATATGACAATCAACAGTATAGTTTTAATAAGTTAGTATACATTGACAATTTACTTATTTTAGATCGTTGAGGCTGTTTAAATTTTTATAACAGATAAGAATATTTCATGATAAAATACAAATGACTGTATATTTACAAAGTAAATGTTATTTATAAGATATTATATTGATACCCGTATATTTTAAGTGACGCCATTCACAAAGCGACGTGTAGTTTGTTCCCATTTCTGCATTGGACAAGTATTTATACAATCAACAGGTAAAATGAAATCTAAATGTATTTCATGTTTATGTTTAATCTAAAATATGCACACATAAATGTTTATTCTAATATTTTGCACCCATTACATTAAGCCAAGTTAAATTGTATATTTTTATTTAAGGGCTATAAGTAAAATTTTACTAGAGACGAAGTCCAATTAAATTTTAGAAAAAGCTATTTAGCTAGATGCTCCTAATGAAAGCTAAAGGAAATAATTGTTTAATGAGTGGGGGCCTTTATGACGTTTTATTCATTTTAGTGTTAATTATTTATCACGTTTGCACGTTTTCGCCATTGTGTTTGTTTTTTGTTATCTTAGCAGCTGTCTACACCGAAACATATTTTTGAGATTCCGTAGAGAACAACGATTCTTTAAAGTTCATCTCTGTTAATCTGTTCGCGTTTTATAGAAACCCGTAGAGGTTCTTATTTAAAATGGATATTAGTAATGTAGCAGATTTACTGATATTAATCATACCGACAAACTAAACTGAAATTTTGCTCAAAATCCCGATTCCAATTAAACTGTAACAGTCGTCAAAAATAGTGTGTTACGTTATTCGAATGTAGGAGTGTTCGATACAATCTTTTATAAAAATCTTTTCCTGGTAAAATTCAGCTAAAGTACTGATAATTTTTCGTTTATGTCGAACTGTGGGATGTCAATCGTTGGGTAATTTAAATATATAGCCACTGTGCGACTTGCAATAGAAGATAAAGAGCTTAGAAGTGCTATTTGTTATTGTTCTTTTTTCTGAGCTATATCTTTAGTTTCTTAGATTTATCTTTCTTTGAACGCCTAAAAATATGTGGGCGTCCAAAGAAATATGGTTCAATAGTGGGCTATTGATTCAAGACTAGATTGGAAATATAGAACAGACATTCGATACAAAATAAACATTCAAAAACGGTCACATTTTTTATCAGTTAAGTTACTTGAAGTTGAAATTCTGAAAAGTTTAATATGAGAAAAACCCGTTTTAATGATTGACTGAAATAAAAAAAAATGTATAATCGCTTGATTCTTATAGTAAGAAATATTATTTATAGAATTTAATTTGTTAAACTTGTAAATAATTGGAAAGTTACGATTAATCATCTAAAATGAGTAACAGTAATGTTTTTACCCAAATTTGCGAAAAATTACGAAAGTGCTTATTTCTTGTTCTCTCTCAGTATTCCTAGTCAGAACCCAGTAATACATATCATAAACATTCAAACGCCACAAAGATTTTGAAACGTCTCATTAAAGGGGATGCTCGTAAAAAATTGACGGTTATTAATGGTACGTGTACAATTAAGTTTTACTACTTTATCTGGAATTTTTTTTTATGACCACAATTAAATCGAGCCGAAATTGGGTTACTTTGCAAATCTGTGCTTAGTTTATTAACGTTAAAAGGTTTTTTGTTAAATTATAAAGTTGGAGATATTAGTTTAATCGCCTTAATTAAGATGAGGATTGAGCACTACCGAAATTAGAAAAAATGTGATTGTAATTGAACTATATTAATAGTAAAGTAAATCTAAGTAAACTTAAACATGTACTTGGAAATTAAAGTTTTCAATGAGGACGATAACGTCTACTCGCAGGGTCTAGAAAAAGAAAAATTAGGCGGCATTGAGATGGCGCACAGGGGGTGTACAAAAGACAAAACCACACACTAATATAGACTAATCACGATGTTGTCAAAAATAAAAGTAATTTAAAAACTAATATTGATCTTTTATTAGTTTTATTCACTAATTTATAAATCTGTTATATTTTATGTTATCCGATTACTGTCGCTAATGTCTACCAACAAGAAAACGTATATTAAGGGTCTATAATAATAGTAATGGTGGCAAAATTGCTACCATTCTTTCTTAAAAAATTGACAACATAGTGTCTCATGTAGATATTCCAATTTAAGGCATAGGCTTAAATAGAATTCGAATCTCAGCCCCCTTTTTATGTAAAATCCACAAAAGACCCTTTTGCTTTGGGGACAGCAAAAAATTTATGCTAGACTCTTAAAATCTTATGGTATCTCTCGTTTTTCCCCAACGAAAGTTACAAGAATACTGTTACAAATTACCGCAATAACAACGACTTAGACCATATACAGATTCCTTCTTTTGGATTGAGAGGAGCTGCACTATTCGAATCACAGGTGTTGTATCCTGCGAGCTACAGGTGTAGTACAACAGGCAAGATATAATTACGTGGTTGTTTAACTGTTCAATGGCTTTAAAGTTAAGAGTATACCTTGGCAATCGTAAGCAATATCTTTCTTATATTAATCTTTAAGTCTAAGGTTTACCTTTGATTTAAAAAAAAAATACATGTAGTTTGTTCAAAAATATAATAATGTCAACTGTATCTTGTTTATGGTTAAGTAAATAGTTAAAATGATCTTGTCAACGACCTTAGAACTGGCATACGAAAAGAAAATAAGTCGAATGTGATATACCGTCACTATTTACTCTATCAAGATTTAGTACGTGACTATCGAACGGATAACGAATAGGTTACGTGTACAACTCCAATACGAATAAGCCACTTTTATATACGTTTATGAATAAACAATATCTTTATTTATCATCAAACAGCTTAGAGTTCACTTCAATAATATCACGTTTTAACCTATTCCTAATATATTGCTGCAGAATTCTGTGTTCACTTTCAATTTCAAGGTTCTCTACGCCGCTCGATGGCTATAACGAGACTATACTGTAACATTGATGTACACACGGCTTAAAAATAAATACCGAAAACTTTACTAATGCATCCGATACGTAACGGAAATCCTTTGCTATGTAACAATTACTTCGTTTCCGGGTGCCACGTGTAAAGGAGTTTGGATTATAGTAATATTCTATCACGGACGTCTCATCTTCGATTCCACGAGTCACATGAGTAGTGGGATTTTGGATGGTGGCAGGCTTTTTCGATGACGCCTGGCTAACTACCACCTTCAATGTCAACCTGCCGCCTTAACAGTATTGCTGGGTTCCGACAGTTATAAATGTCATACCCAAAGTATACAGGACGAGTGCATTCTACCATGTACGGCCTCATAATCACATGAATTAGAGGTCATGTGTTAGCCCATTTTCGATAAAAAGACTCCCTATCTAATCACCTCCATATCTATTTTGTTAATCTGCTGTCATAGTATTCTAAACGAGCTAGTTTCACCACCTGCGGTCTTAAAGGTATTTAACATGTGGTAGAGACAAGTGATTAAAGATTAAGTAATAAGCTGTATACTAGACAATGTCTCGTGTCAAAAACAACATGCCTGCTTATAGCAAAATGATAATGAAACAATAGTTATAGTAAAAATAATATAAAAACAATTTTAAAAAATGCATCGACCAATAGAATCATCCCAGAGTGAGTAAGAATTCTTTAACAGAAAATAGTTTACAAACAATTAACAGATTCAGCATAACCACACAAAACACAATTACCAGTGCATATTGAATGCGTCTATTTTCTTTTCCTTTGTTTATCTCCGACAAACATTGTGAGATGTTAAGCAATTTTCTTTTTATTATTAGCCTGCAAAAGATTCAATTTTAGTGAACAGGAAAATTAAAACAACCTGAGATATGATGAAAGGGAATAAAAATGATACTTAACAAAAAGCTAACCGACAATAATACGAAATTGAAAACTGCTTACTTTTAATATGAGTGGAGCTGGTCCAATTATTTTCTGTTTGCTCATTCCTATACTTGGTATTTATTTTGAATTTTTGATCTTAGTGCCAACTTCGGCATTATTCTTCGATGCATCAAAATACTAAAGCGTCATTTCAAAATCAATTAAACGACTGAAATCTCTTTAAAGTAAATTTTCTTTACGAGTACCATTTAAACAATTATAATTGAAAATAAAGCAACAAAAAGATCCTGTACTTCGTAACATTGAACATGATAGAACTACATTAATTGCAGTACGGCGTTTTGTTAGTGATGGAAATGTATGCCGCAATACAGATGACTACATGAATAATTTATCGATAGAACGTCGTATTCTATCGATAAATTTAATCCTCGCTCCTATCGATAGCTGCAAGGCAGGTTCGCACGGGTCAGTAGTTTACCCGAAGAAAAATAAACAGATATTTGATAAAATATATTTTATGTAACATTACAAAGTCAAAATGAATCGTCCCTTATTTATAGTGTTAACTACCAATGTCTTCATTATCTTCTTAGAGGAATGTTTAAAGATTTGCAGATGTGATTGCATTTTCTTTATTATTTTCGAATACTTGTTAATCTAATTATTAAATATACGACGAAAATTATAGTAATTTACGTCAACGTAATTAATATACATTGAATAACTGACTAGAACAAACAATGACCTACGTCGAAGTCATCATATGACGGCACTGAACACATCGAATATGGTAATAAAATAAATCAATAATAAATTATTCTTGAATTGCTTTACTAATTGAGACGACATGACACGCAATACCGCCTGAATATGGTTTATTAATGAACAGCTTTATCATGCAACTAGTAAAACCCGGTAGACATACTGAAATTGTATATTTATGTTATACTTATTAGTATTTTATTTATCATAATATTACAAAAATTTTTCTATTCAGTGCAAAACTAAAGTGTTTCTCACAAAGACTTTGGAGGTAAAATTTAAATAGTTGAATTGGAATTTTTTCGCTGTCTTACAGAAAATTTCGTCGGAAACAATTCTGCAGTTTTGGAGATTAGCCGAAAAAATAAAAACAGGAGAAGTGACAGAAAAAAATCACAACAGGTTTTTTGGTGTAGTAATCATATGAACATTTACATGAATGTAGTTAAAAGCTGTTAGGAAATAAAAATTATACATTAATTTATTTACATAAGATTTAAAAATCCTGTTTTCTTTGAATTTTTAATACGAAATTTTAATTTTTAATAAAAAAACAATAATGAAAAAAACAAAGTTAATGCAATGAATTAAAAATATTTTAAATTTAGTAATAATGAATACCGACACCTCAAAATAAATATCAACTATATATAATTTTTTCAATATACTTTGTGAGAGCAGTAGAACGTAGTCTAATATTATAGAAGATGTGAACAGATGTCTAGAAGGTTCTCTTCAGTTTATGAGACTTTTCTGCAGGACGATAATATTTTATTCGTACAAAGAATTGTTCCAGACAATGTAAAATGTTTGTTTATTTTTTAACTGTAAAAGCTTTACAATAAGTGACTTAAAAACTGATAATACAAACAACTTTCAGTATTATTTAAATAATTTTTAAGTATATTATTGTATTACAAGAGATTTTGTACTGAATTCGATATTTATTAATTCTTTCTATTAAAGCAATGCACGCATTGTTGTTATTTTTTGTACATTTACTATAGAAACTTACCATGATAATATCTTTCATTTTCAATAACGACGACCTTACGGGTCAAAATATATTTTTTTTCTTACGGCCACCAATGCTTTGATGTCTTAACTTTTAACAAATTTAGGTGCGTTCAATTTTTATTTCGTTCGTCAGTCGACAGTCTTTCGCAGCATATAAATTTAACAAAGTGGTAGAGGGCATAAATTTAAAGTTTCGAACTAATACGTCACGGGAATAACGGATTGGGATCGCAATCGTGGAGCACACGCGAGTTAACAAATGCAAATTCAGTGAAAAGATGCTGATTTAGTTTAAAAGTTCTCGTTTGTCAGAGAAAATTGTACTGGAATATGACTTCTAATAAAAATGTGATTTTATTCACGGAGCTCTAAACTTGTCTGCTCATTTTAAAAATTCGCTTAGTTTTATAACATTTTACGTGACTTCTAATAATGCAGTTTCGCGAATGTTTAAAATTTTTTGTTTTTTTTTTATCTTTATTCCTAAAGGTCGGAGAGACGCTGGTTGTCAGAACCCGTTTTCATCATCTTCATCCTAAGTCAAATACGACTGTCTATTGTTGGAGGTAATTCCCAAGAATCTATCCATTGATTGGTTTTGCGTTGCTTGTATTTAGCTGCTTCAAGTGACCTCCGGAGGTCACATTATTCCTGGGGGCCTTGACATTGGCATTAGCATTGTGCCTGCCACTCGCAGCTCTTATTGCCTGCCCTCCTTCGTGCAATATGTGCAAGTCATAAGAACAGGTCTCTTCAAATTTGATTTGGTTGCTCAAATAAACTCTTTTAGCTCATTCCATTGCTCTTAGGGTGACTTTTAACATTAAACCATGTATCCATGAGGCCTATCGTAAGTGCTACACTTCGGCTATCATTATATGTGTAATTGAGTATTAATTGGAAATTTCTAGAAATAATAAAACAAATAAACTTTTTTAAATATGTGGAAATGGCTATTATACTAATCTAAAATATTATTCAATACTAGGATATTCGTAATCCGAACTTCTGCTCTGATGTGTATCTACAAAGTTAATTTTAGGGTATTGCGATGTATTTAATGAAATTTCTTATGATAATATAGGCTTTAAACTTATGTACTGTTTGTATTATGTTAAATTGGATAATTAATACAACAGTAAGGTCCGAATGACCAACAAGACAAACAACAAACAACAACAAAAGGATATGTGCTGGCTTTAGTTTAACAATTTACAAAATATTGGCGCGAGTTTGCTAATTATTTGAACAAACATAAGTTCGCAATTATCAAATTTCGTATTTAAAGCATATAATAAAAATGTTACATTCCAACTCTTAGTAATTTGATTTAATTAAAATGTCTACACTTTTTTAATTGCAAAAGACATTATCGCTAAATTCACTTCGATATATAAAAGGACACGAAATAGAATTTTGAAATTGGTAACAACTTTAAATACGAGTAAATTTCGACATATTTTAATAAATAGTTTATTAAAATAGCCAAGTAATTGAGTTAGCGTAATAAAAATTGCCTCAGTCGCTGTTTCAGATGTATGTTGATGTATTATAGGTTAAGTGTTATATCATTAAAAATAAAATGTATATAATTACAATATTCAATGAAATTTTATTTCTTATATTTTAGAAAAAAAAACTTTTAAGTCACTCTATAAAACACGACGAAAAATTTATCTCGTAATGATGATGAATTAAAGACATCTGTGTTGGCTATTATTAAATCACACCATATGCATTGTCGGTCTGTGTTCAAGTTCTAATTATAATTCATCATAAGGATAGGATCGAGCGCCGATTATAACCGTGACATAGGCAGATGCCCTAACATTCTTTGAAGTGTCAGAAAATAATTTGTTGACATATGGATGATATAAAATTGTACGGGTATACTATTTAAGATGTATTCTTAAGTTTCTCTTCAGAGTAATCTAAAACATACACTGCCAGCCAAAAGTTTGAGACCACCTTGAAAAAATTACAATATTGAATAAAACTCCAAAAGTTAGTGCTTTACAAATTATTT